>JAQLOL010000026.1:21705780-21723812 GCA_029783665.1 Naso thynnoides
ACTTTTGTCTGACATACAAACATTTTATAAAGGCTTTGTGAAAAAAGGTACCTGGTTCACTTGTATGATACACCAAAGGGCATGACAAGCAGAAATATTTATAATATTTATATTTATAATATTTATAAAGTAGGCATGAAAAAGTGTTGGTTCTCCAACGAGAAATCTGTAACGCTGCTAGATGCCACTAAATCCTGCACACTGGACCTTTAAACATGGATGTAAATAGGGATGGGAATCGAGAACCGGTTCTAGTTTAGGACCGATAACAAATTGGAATTGGTATTTGGTATTATATGCCTCCAAGCTTATCAGTTCCTCATATCGATGCCCAGGCATGTGATGCTGAAAAGAAAAAAAGGCAGAAATCACCTGCAAGGGCAGTAGTGGTGACGATAAAACAGTTGCGATGCGGATGCTGAAAACCTGTGTCGTCCAACTTTTTTCCCACACAGAAAACTGTTTAATAATCATTAAAGGAATGCATGAAGAATCAGACAGATAAGCAGAATCGATAATCGCATTGGTATCAATAAAATCTTCTCAATTTCCATCCCTAGCTGTAAATCAGGGAATGCTGCCAGTAGTTGAGGTTTTTATATTTTTTAACGTGAGAACTTTTAGTTTCAATACTATACTAGTAGATGTTTCCTACAAGTAGGAGCTGATGTTTGAGGAGGTCATATGAAAGTTGAAGGGGGGGGGTGTCTACAGTATCTACACTGCATGGCACAGACATGGGTAGTGCTGATAAGAGCATGTGTTGTCAGCAAAACAATTAACCTTGTCAAAAAAGGTAAAAATACAGCAGCAGAGGCTTCAGTCCTCAAGGTTAATGGTTTGGGAGAAAACTTATTTCTGGCCTCAGGAGATTATTGTAATTACACATTCTGGAGGATGTAATTGTACGAGTGAAATGAGATGTTTTTTTGCTGTGGTCCCCATAATCATGGCACTGTCTAGAGAGGACGGAGAATCTCTTGATATGAAAATCAGTATGCTCATTTCACACAGTCTTAAACGATTGGACTTGTTCTGAAGTCTTATTCAGTGGGATTCAGTCACAGGGCTCCAAGGCTGCAGAGCTCAGTGGTAACCATGGATTCTTTCATTCTGTTAATGCCTTTTGCTTGAAAGCTAAACAGCCTGAGAACTCATTGTCCGCTGCACATATTTAATTGAAACAGAGTGAAGGGGTTTGTCATTTGCACTCTCACTCTCAAGACTTTTCCAGTATTGTGAAATGTTCAGGGGAGGGCTGACGTGAAACGATTTTTCATTTTTTATGAGTAAGAACTTAGTGATGGGATAACTTTAACTTAAAAGAGAAAAAAAAATCTTTAAATTAGGAAAATATATATGTTATATGAAAATATATCAATTCATCCTGGAATGCATGATAAGAACTAACATTAAAAATATCTTTATTCTTTATACTTTAAAGACAGATTTGTGTGCTGGCTTTTGATACCCCACCACCAAGGTCCAATTAAATGTAAGTTCTGCCGTATGTACAGCATATGTAGAAAAAGTAAGCCCCTAAATATTTACATGTTTAGCTGGGTTTGTTGGGGCTATAATGAGTCACAGATGGAGAACAAATTCAGTAGCAGTTTTTGTAGTGTTCTGCACAAAGAGGCCAGTGCTGAGTGTAGGCGTGTGTGTTTGTATACGCGTGTTATAAAACTGTTCTATGGCTGACGCTGTTGGATATGTATGGGGTAGGATGGGTAAAACAGTCCAGACTTTTTGGAGGCAGAGAGGAAAGGGTTCAGCATCCTGAAAGCCTGACATATAAAACTGTTACACAGACTGTAGAGCAGCTCAGTGGCTCCAGAATCTTCTACCAGATGGCAGGCACCGAAAAGGCTGCGTGAGGGATGAGAGAGGTCGTATGCAAAGCTAAGACAGAGGGTGGATACTTTAGCAAATAAGTATTTTGTAATTTTTTTTTTTAATTTCTATTTAATTTTGGTCACTACAGAGCTCTGTTTTTATTTTGACATCGAAGGGTCTCGCTTAATGTCAGAAACCACTTTGAATCAGTGTTGAAAGGTAAAAAAACCAACATGAGAACATGCACAATGTTCAGTCTTTCATAGGCACTGTTTTTGATTAAACGTGGTTGCTTTTTGAATAAAGACAAGGTTTTAAGATATGAGGGTAATGTGTATTCTGGCACTTTATATCAATGAGACCAGAAAACTAAAATAAGTTTTTCTTTTATGGTGAAGTGCTGAAAATGACTTTAGGTGTCTCGCAGTGTCTTTTGGGCGATTCATTGCAATAGGGTGCACTATGTGATGCTCACCTCTCTCTTTTCTCGCAGACTATGTAACGCTCGCTTATTGTTTGTTCTCACGAATGTGGGCCATCTCATTAATGTAGCAGTGGAGTGCTAACCCCGGGAAAAAGGCTGTGTGAGCACTCTGGAACGGCTTTGCTGCGCATTCATGCTCATGCTTGCTTCATGCTCCGTCGTCCATCAGCACCCACCGGCTGCGTTTCAGAGTGAGTCACATCGATGCTGGATAAACGGAAAAAGCGAAGGAAATAAAAATAGAGAGTAATGCTGGCGTGTGAATGTGAACCAGAATGGATTCTGATGATGACACAGCTCTCTGACAGTCAAATATTTACGCACATACCGAGGCAGAAAACTAAAAGCAGGTCTTGCTTGTTCAATAAATTAATTTTGTGAAACTTAGCATATCTTCTAGTATCTTTTATTCTCTGTAAAAAGTCAGAATGTAGACAAATACTTGATGATTTGCTGATACTGGCCACCCAGTTCACATGCCAACAGGTGAATAAGGAGAGAACTTATATTACTTATATTTTCTTCCACTGAAAGCGCTGGTTAGAAAACACAGCACATTTTATTTCAAAGGTCCTTTAAAACTAACAGTCTCCTTTTAAACTCGTTTTGAGCTTGTTGACAGTCTCTGGACTCCATGGTGAAGCCTCATTTCTCAGCAGCAGCTTTCTTAGACGAAACCTGGATTCCAAAAACTTAAAGAAGAGAGAGACAGGAGAGAGGAAGAAAGGGAAACAGTTGTTGTTGTTGTAGTTGTTTTTGATGAGAAAAGGTTGGTGAGCGTTGTAAGTGGTGAAAATTAAAAAGCTAAGCTTACAAAATAGGCTAACATTAGCCGACTTTATTCAAAGTAGAGTTATCTTCACAGAAATTATTTAGTGTTTGAATTGTGTTACTCTTTTATTACTTTTTTTATGCAAGCGAAACTAAAGCTATCTATTCATTTTAATCGGTTTTCCCTCCCCGTGCCTCGTTAAATGCCAAACAGAGGCAGCGATACATTATGTATTCTTCAGTTGTGTTAAACAGAAAAAATAGAAATAACATAAAATAAAATATGTTCTTTCCTTCCTTCACTTCAAATGCATCCAGTAGCCATTTAAAATTTCTTACAACAGGCGAAAATTGTGTTCAAACAGCTTTTGTCTTTAGAGGGCGCCGGAATCAACAAAAATGATGGCATCTCATAAAGCTGCTTCAAGTGTTTGATTTGGTGATGATGGAAAAAGAAAAGAAAAGAAAAAAACTTTGGTGCGAGTTTATATGACCAGACCAATCGTGTTATAGCAGCTTCAGCATTTCCTTTGAATGTCTGTGTCAGAGCTCCTTTCATTTGGATCAGAGGTTGTGCTTTTATGTCAAGTGTTTTTCAGGTGAAGGTCTTTTCAAATCAGCAGAAACTGCTCTGCGCTCCATCTCCACTTGACCTACATGTCATGTTTTTACAAAGACAAACATCAAACACAGAATAGTATGAAACTGGAGCACACACAAACAACCATGGCTTTTAACCTTCATTTTTCCCACTTCTGCCTTGTCCCTTAAACATCAAGGAAAACTTAAATTATCATTTTGTTGACATTTAGCAAAAAAACACCTGTAGTAAAATTAACTTTTAATACTTTTCAAAGTTTATTTTTCTCTGAGGGCTTTTGTAAAGGATTATGCGACTGCTCACATCCTACTTGTACTTATAATGTACAGAGGAACTGAAAAGGAAATAAAAGGAACAATAAAGCAACAAAATATAAAATTGTTGTTCAGGGACATGGGAACAAATTTCTTATTCATGGTAATAAATTTCTAAATTGTTGCAGTGGGACTTGAATAGGCCTAATGTGCCCGGAGGGCACAAAACTCCTGCAACACATTAATGTCACATTAATGTAAAGTTTGAATTTAAAAGTACAATACACAACGTCTTGGCCTTTAGGCAGAAAAGTAAAACATGCTAAAGTTAAGGTTACTGACATCATAAAGCCATCACAGGCACACAGATTAACATTAACAGTACACAGAACAAAATGCATCTCTATTTTTTCTTTGTCGTCTGCATGATTTTGCAACATCAGAGTCACTGCAATCTAACCTACATAAACTAGAATCCACCTCACCTTTAGCATTTAACAAAGCAAAGTCTAAAGATTTAGACATCATTACCATAAAAAAAGAAATCTAATTTAAAAAATAAATCACTCAGCTGTGAGAAAGGAAATATCTCCAACGAGTTCTTGATCGAGCTTTCATTTGTATCCACAAGCTTAAAGTAACCAAAGATTTCTAATTGATTTTAGGGAGCAACTGCAAGCAGTTACACCCCCTCTACAGAAGGGAGTCAATACAGGCTAAAATGCAGCAAACTGTAGAAAGTGCAGAGTTGATTTCATCACAGAAACCCTTACATCATGAGTCTGGCACACAAAGGTAATCAATACACGGGGAGTAAGGATGTTGCCCCTGATTGATTAGGTTCAGAGTGAAACCAATCAATACAAAAGCAGACTGGACCGTGAACTTTAGAAGGAATCTAAAAAATTAAGTCACGCATTTGCATCTTTTGATCAAACGAGTGTCAGAAATTTAATATGAGAATCAGTCACTCTATAACTGCTGTGTACAGTAAATATGCAGAGATTCACTCTGCTGACATTGGTGACTTATTGTTGATCGACATTTTACTCTTTTAAGGACGTCACAGATGGAATAAGAAATATTTTATACAGATGAAAAGCACAAAAAAGCCAGCGTAACATCATACATGTTACACTCTAAAAGCATCTTATGAATAAAGCTGTTACTGAGTCTGTGATTTGAAAATCCAAACAAAATCACCATTCTGAGGCCTGAATTTTGTATTTTTTATTTTTTTTTTACTTTCTGTTTGGCAAAGCATCTTTAAAAATAAAAAATAAAAAAATAAACTTTTGTGTTTTTAAGGTGGCAGAAGATTTGAAGTTTCAACAAAAATTGCCTTTTACTTGTGAATATTACTTGTTTACTTATTGTTGCCTAAAGATGCTTGCACTTCGTTGGAAGCCCACAGAGCCCGGGAGGTGGCACGGATGTGTTTGTTATTTTTAAATTGCATGCGTGTTGCAAACTGCACAAAAATAAACACGTCCATGTCACCTCCTGGGCTCTGTAGGAAGCCACCACAGGACCTGTCAATAAACCATTTGTCGCACCTGTTAATGGAAACACTACACATGGAGCCTTCAGTAGCAAGAATACACGGTGCGGGCTCAAGAATACTGAACTCTGAGAATAGGCTATTGATAAACTGAGAGAACTGCACACTGTTTAGATCCCTACTGACTACATTTATCAAACTATCTTGTCTATTATCTCATGTATTTTGCTTGTTTAGTTTTTGAATTATTTCATACCCCTCATATCGGAGTGGGAAGCTGCCACAATGGGGACCCGCTCGTTGTTCCGACAGCCCATTGTTCCGACGGCTCACTGTTCCGGCGCCCGCATGTGTGAGATGCACCAACCGGACGCTGTTCTATTTTCGCTGCCTATCGAAATGTGCTACTTTGCGGTACTGCGTATGCGTAATGAAAACTGGTTAAGTTTAGGCAAGTAATCACTGACGGTTATGATTAGGCATATGAAACACATTTAATCATTCCTAAGAAATTTGGTAAAGTTTCTCGGTTTGCGCTACAGTAGCATTTTTTGACAAAGTAGCAGAGATGAGACAGAACATCTCTCTCCGTTTGTGTTCATCTTGAAAGGAATGACGGAGGCAATGAGCAATTGGATGTCCGTAATATTTCTACATCTCACAACATACGGGTGGAACAGTGAGCCGTCGGAACAACCGGCCGTCAGAACAGCGGCGCGGCACCGCCACAAGGTGGGTGGGAGTTTGGGTCTTCTGTTTTATTCAAAAATTACGTTTTCATGCATCTGGTTGCAAATGGAAATACAGTATGAAATGGGATGAATTAGCTGTAATTGAAATACTGAAACCAATATAAACAGTCAACCACCTACAAAGTGTTTGTTTCATGATTTTGTTCAGTAAGCTTGGAGAAATGCCCTGAAAAGTGCTTTTAATGACTTGATTTTAACCTAAACATTTTAAAGGGCTTTGCTATTTTAAAGACATAAGAGAAATAAGATGAAAAGGAAATCCTTGAAATCCTAGAAATCAAATCACATCAACAAATCCTGCACTGTTCAAAGTTAACTTATTCTACTGTTTTTTTTTTCTTTCTTTTTTTTTTGGTTGGCATTTTGTCGTTGAGAGGGTTTTTTTTTTATTCAATAAATGCACAAAATAAAAACAAACTTATTATAACTTATCTAACATGTCGTAACAATCCAGTGACAACTGGGATTAGATCTTTAGAAATAACGTTTTTTAAAAAAATGAAACAAAGCCGAGTGTAAGATACCGCACCAGTGATTTTGAATGAATTTCCAGAATCCTGTCTATTTATTTCCATGCTCACAGGTTGAATAACTGACCTGAGGTGTTTTGACCCAGTGCATATTGTATTTTCTCAGTTGGACTGGATGCTTATCAAATTGTGAAATAGGATTCTTGGATCAATAAACACAGACATCCAAAATGTTTTCAGTTAGAGAGCACATGACTGTGGCTTTAAACAGCTTTGATTTTCCTGAATCCTTCTGTGTTGGTAAGTTTAGTCGGGCTGGTTTCACCTCTAAACTGTTCGATGGTCTTACTTTTCTCTCTCTCTCTCTCTCTCTCTCTCTCTCTCTCTCTCTTTCAACATACAGCTCTCACTCCTTGCAGACACACTTTACAACAGCTAATGTGTAGTTACTTTGCAAAGGAGTTTTTTTTTAAACTCTCAATATCTCTCTGGCTTTCGTCTTTCAAATTCCTCTTGTGTATTTTCTATCCTTTCATGGTAGGTTGAGCTTTTCAGGCATTGTCAGGCTTGTTTAAATTTTTAACAGGTGGGGGGAAGAAACAAAGAGACCGAGGGGAGAGTCCTTCATCTGAAACTGAAGGTATATTTCCCATGAAATGTTGTGCAGTGACATGGAAGAGTTTTCGCCTTTTGTGTCTTCTGATGCCGTTGGCCCCTTTTAACCAAATGGTGAAAGCTATGCATGCCTCGGCTTTCAGTGCTGGTTGGTCTACCAAGAATAACTATGCCCAGGATGTTTAATCTGAGTGTTTAAATCCACAGCAAGTTGGTTCCTTTTGTAGTAGTTTGAGGTAAAATATTTTACTTAAGCTCTGGCCGTGCACTTAGTTTTGTAAGCTTGGTTTGCTTGTGCTCTAAGGTGATGAAATCCCACATAAACAGTTATGTTAATTAGTAGCAATTTTAAACCATGCCCCACACATGCTTCTGTTGATTGAAATGTAATTGGGTAAAATCACCGGCAGTAGATGCTGATCATGCCTGGCCCAGCAGAACAAGCGCCGTGCTTCATGTTGTCTTCAACAAGAAGTCATCTAATTTTGCGACAGGTGCGAAGGTAATTGAACACTGCCAGACATCAAACCGCAGAGACGCACATTAACAACAAGAGAAAACAAACAGACAGCCATGCAAACCTGACAATTGAGCTTAGCACCAGAGATGCTTCCATAAACAAAGCACAGGTTATTTGGTTTGGTTTGGTCTATGGAAGTCATGGGGACATTTAGCCAAAGAGAAAGCAATAGCCGTCACTGACATCATGTTCTTGGTGGATTTCAGGAGTGTTTACATTTTTCATTTAAAAACTTGCTGGTTATTTTGGCTGATTCCTGTGTGTTCAAACTGAATCATTCCTGGCAGTGTGAGCTCTCAGGAGGTGCTTATACGATGCTGGAAAATAAAATTTACAGAAAAAAGGTAACTGGCCGATGACCAAATATGTTCAAGACGTAGAGTCTCCTGCCTGGCAGCAGCTCTGTCAGCCGTTGTTTAGGCACTAGGGCGCTTTGAGCAAAGCACTAATGTCAGCCTGCTTAACATACAATGACAGCTAACATGCTGATGCTCAGCAGGCTTAGACAGACAATAAACACATAGTATAGCAGAGGATGACAGCAGTAGTGTTAGTTTTGCAGGGTGTCATATTTAATACTGAACATGTTATAATTTTGACCAGATGATGGCGCTAGATGAAAAGTCAAGGGATCACTAAACTGAATACAGTTCATCTCGTGCGGGACACGTGTGTTTTGTCTCTGTTTTTCAAGATGTTTGACTTAAAATTACAAATATGAACCTAATGTTGGCACTAGAGGAAGAGTCAGAAGATCACCAACATCAATTTAATTTTTTTTCCCCTAGGAATCATGAATATTTGCATGAAAAAAAAAACAAAAAAACATGGCAATCTGTTCCAAAATGGTGACCAACAAACAGACCAACTGTCAGAGACACACTGACATCCTTGGAGCTAAAAGGTGTTTTTGGTAAGGGTTAATGTGGAGTGAGCCGATCATTAACCCCAACGCCCAGCACAAAGGGGATGGGTCTTGCATCAGCCATCAGGGGTACTTTTCGCAACAATGACTGACTCACTAGACATTACACTGCTTATTACATGGTTATTTACAAAACAGTTCAATAATATGATGCAAAATATTGATTTGTATTTTTTTATTGATTCAAAAAAGATTTTATGTCTTCTGCTAAAATGATAGCTTGTTTGATTCTACGGTTGGAACTGCTTGCATAGTAATGTAGTGTTGACGTTAGCTGTTTCCTGTTTTGGATCTGGAAAGTGGCAGTAGCAGGACATGGGAGACTTCACTTTGACCTTAAGAAGCTGCGGCCTTAATTTACCAACAACTTAAACTGACATAGTTCAACAAAACAACTGCTAAACTAACTGGTAACTGCCTGTTGTCATCCAGTCGCTCCACACACACAACTCACCGGTCTCTCACCTTCGCTTGACCACACTCTCTTAAAGGATCCATGCTAGTCTTGCAACAGTCTGCTATGGGCTCTATTCTCAAAGAATAAACTCCAAAACCAGTGGATGTGCCTGAAACTGTGACATTGATTAATGCTTTGAAAAACATGCCATCCTCAGCCTGTCGCTTCTTTTTTCCACAAAGCACAGTGAACACATGATGGACTTGTTTCTCCCAGATTGATATGACAGGACGTGAACCTCTGTGACCGAGGATGAGCCGGGTCCAAATGGCATCTCTGACAACGGTCTGTTATACAGAAATAACAGACCCTAGAATGCTGTGATTGACCAATCAAAGACGAGTATTCCACAAAGCCATGTAATAATTATTGTTATCACATTTCCAAAAGCTGGTGAACTGTGTAAGGGCTGTAGATGTATAGCCTAAATATCAAAGTTTTGGTTACAGGCCAAACCAAGATCATACAAAAATATTTTCACATCGAGGCTTAAAAAAGCCTCATGTACAGTGGAACGCAGATATGGCACTTAATCAGAAAACACCTTCAGTGTGCAATGATTTTCAATTATGACTTCTTGCTTGCTTCTGAGGCTTTAATTGCAGCTAAAGGATCTCATAATAGAAGTCTATGATCCCTTTGAGATGCGTTTGAGAGCAGGCCAATGTCAAATGAGACATGGAAAACCGAAGAGAGTTGACAAACTAGCTCCATCTCCTGGAGGAGACGAGAGATGGGGCTCTGCTGGATACACCCCCATCGTTATATGTTCTCTGGCATGCTTCCCTAGAATGTCCACGCAGCATCACATACAAAGCAAGATTTTACTATGGTAGTTTATTGCTCACTCACTAGACTAAAATGCAAAATAATACTTCTTAGCAGAGAAATAATAGCACTGTATAATAAGTGTTTGATTCCTGTGTCGGGTGTTTGCAGATGCTGAATAACAGTGCTCATGAAGCAAAACACAATGCTGTGTACATACGGAGCAAATAAATGTCAAAAGAAAAAAGGCAATCAACTGAGAAAGTGGCCTGAAATCAATGTTAAATGCAGAGTAATTCACACCCAAGCAAACCAATAATTTTTTTTACTGATCTCATTCTCAAGAACTTTAAAGGCTGCACTGCAAATGAATAATAATAAACAATAGAACTAGTCCATTTGTTCCATTAGTTGTGGGATGTCTGCAGGTGCAGTAAAGCATGAATTGGCCATCCATGACCAGTAATCATGTCCGGTCTATTAGACGGCGCTGCCGGGAAATAACACAAGGAATGAAAAAGACCTATGAAATTCCTGGAATTACCACATCTCAGTTGTCACAATCCAATTACTTTGTCTGTGTTTGCAGTGGATCTCCAGCCACCCCCCTTCAGTCTCAATTCATTTCCCAGGGTTAACACCCTATTATTTTTGACCACACATTCTGTAACCTGCACCTGCATGCGTCTTTACCCTCACAAAACCTAAAATTGGAGAGAATTAAATCCTGACACATTAAAATGTCAGCGCTTGGATGCCCGTAATGATATATGCTCCACAGTACATGAATACCACTCTGCCCTGTGTGGCTTCCAACATTTTGGATTTTCCAGCGGGGAAGCAGCATTTGTATTCAACTGTTTGGTGGGGTTTAGAAAACAAGAACTGATCCTTATTGTGCATCTTAAGCTGGTCCCTTTCCCCTTAAATGAATTCGTTTAACAAGCCCTTCTCGTGTGTTTGCGTGCCAAGAAGCACTGAGTTACAGCTGTTCCACAATGCCTCTGCCACAGTCCAAATTTAGCTGAATGGCTGGAAGGAAAAGCGCTCTCCAAGCTGGTTCAGGACCCTTCATGGAGGTGCACACAACTACAAAGCATTTCAGCATTTTTTGTCTCCTTTGAGAAACAAAAAGAACAATATTTACTATCCAATAACACTAAATGACTACAGCATGTCTGCAGGGGGTTGAAAGGCTTGTTGATCAAGTCATATTGATCTACTTTTTTCTTTTGCTGCTGTGTTTTGTTAGAAAAACTTCTCCTCTGGTGTCTTGAAGCTCCCAGAGTCTTATCAAACAGTTACTGATGTCCAAGTCAATTGTGTGACAATTTGTGAGCATATACATACATTTCTTTTTTTTTGTTGTGAAGTGTTTCTAAAAGACCCTCAGGTCTTTGTCTCTCTTGCAAAATTAGCATTTCTTTCTTTCTTTCAGTTTCATGTACATGCAAATAAACAAAATTAAATAAAATGGCAGGAATAAAGCACAAGCTTCCAATCAGCAGCAGGCACCCGCTGCGCTTTTATTCCCATATGTGGTCTTAGCTTGTTTGCTAGTTTGTCGTGTCACAACATTTTCTGCATAAATGAACTGCTTCTGAGCAGTAATGAATATGAATTGACTCAAACCCCATGTGATAAAGAAAACACGATGCTGTGCTGTTTCTGAGAGAGTGAAACCACACGCTGTATGTCCATATGGTTGTACTATAATGATACTTGCAGAGGTTTGGCTTCAGAGGGGATTTGTTAATAACTGTGACCAAAAGAAAGCTTTCTGGCACACTGGCTATGCAGTTAAAACTGGGTACTTCATTTGTCTCCAAATTTCACTTGAACCCACTCAGCTGTCAATGTCAGGCAGCCTGTACCATGGCTGCTCACCTTGAGGGATCCCTGGGAGATTGGCTTCTCTGGAGCTAACAGATATGGAGTGGAGCCCAATTTCCTTTTGGCTAATTAGCTTGGCTACAATACCAGTGGCAGTCCTTATCAGCCCCCAAGCCTTCTGCTGTCTGTCTGTTTTATATTTTTTTTATTTCTGGAGAGCAGTAATATAGCTTGTCTAGAAAGTAAACAGTGACAAGTATTTTATATTTTTAAAAGCCTGATAGCAAAGGTTATGTTAACATATTATTTAACATTATCTTAACATATGTTATGTTAAGTATGTCCTTAACCATGTCCTTTTCATGTTTGTCTCAAATTTCAATGACAAACATTAAGTTATTCATTTTTTTTTAATGTATGAATGAGATAAAAGACTTAAGGTTATTAAAGAAGGGGTTTTTTTTCACATTAAGTGGTGCAGTCCTGAGAGCTGGAGCTTGTTGCAGACATCACCCCTAGCTGAGAACAACGGAGCATGTGCACTCAGACAATCAATCAAAAAAACCCAAATGCTCATTTTAAGAGACATGAAACTCGCCGAAAAAAAAGTGTCTCTTTCAGCTGCTTTACTAAACAAACAAACCCGTTTCCCGGTTATATATCCATGTTTAGCTTCGTGTTTTAGTGGTGGCATATGAGAGGACACCACCAAACATTTGGTGAGTTTCATGTCTTTTAAAACAAGCGAATATTGTGTTTTTTGACGTATTGTCTGAGTGCACATGCTCCCTCGTTGTTTTCAGCTAGCGGTGACGTCAGCTATGAGCTCCAACTCTCAGGACTGCACCGTTCATCATAATAATGCTGTAGAACATCGTATATGATCGTAAATATCCTTATTATAAGGCTTAATGTGCAAAAAAACAAAATTGTCCTTTAATAAACATTTAACAATTTAGATCATTTACTTTTCATAATAACCTTTTCAGTATATTGTGAGTCAGGTAGTCTGAAAGGACACTAGACTTCTGCGCACCTCCTCAGCTCTGTGTTCAGGCTTTGGAAAATTGAATGAAGACTGCGACGGACACTTTTAAGCCAGTCATTGGGACATTTAAGAGCATGAGTGTTTCTACTGGCTGCTCTACAAAGGACCCCTCAGCTAGTGAAAGCCCTATACGACAACAACCCAGGATGCAAAGATGCTTTTCCACCTTCAGCAACAACTGCAAGCACAGCAAAGCAACCCAACGAAGGAAGACTGATGTATCGAGAAGGGTGAGGCTATTGAGCAGTGCTTCCTTAAGAGTCACGCTATAGCTAGCTTGAATTCCTGATGGCCTAACCCAACTTTGAACCTGTAAAAATGTTCACATTAAACGTCTTTAAATGATTCTAACTTTGCTTGGTATTTTGCTGATTTTTGCACCCGTATTAGCTGAGATGTTTCCCAAATGATTGAGGAAGATAGTGAGGAGGGAAGTCAACAAATGTGACTAAAAGTAACAGGAATAAAACTAATACATTTCCCTGTCTGTCAGCATTTCTGCCTGGGTCACAGAGGTTCTCATGGGCAATGGGGACAGTAATAAAACAAACAAATTCTTATCATCCCACGCATCTTCACTGCTTTATCAAACAATGTCTTTACCTTTTTGATCCAGAGACCTCTAGCAGCAGACATCACCTACAGGTGCTTTATTAAAGGGAGCGGTTCAACATTTCATTCAATACACTTTTTCTTGCAAACGGTGGAAAAGAAGATTGATATCACTTTCATATGTGATCATTATATCTGAAGCAACAGCTAGCAGCCTGTCAACTTAACTAGCCAAAGTTCTGTTAAGGACACCACATGGATTCTTGTCATCACCGTGACATTGCCAAGCAACCAGCAGAAACTCCAGGAGGTCATCGTTTTTCTCTTTCTCAGAAGTGGTCCAGCAAGTAACCCCACATGAGAACCACAGCTTGTTTTTGTTTGGATCAAACAGACGAGACATCTTTCAACTACTGTGCTTAAGAGGTGATGCTGGTTGTATTCTGTCACGTTTGGATCGAGCTGGGCTAGCTGTGTCCCCTTGTTTCCTGAATTTGTACAATGTGATGTAGCCTCATTTTCGGCACAAAAATATGGTTGACACTTTAATGTCAGGGGATATAATGAAAAATACAGTGTAAAAAGTGTTAAAGTGTTAAAGTGAAGTTACTACCTTCTAATGCTGCATTCACATGGAATCAGGCAGACAGCAGACAGCAGAAGACACCTTGTGAACGGCATGGGGAAAAAAAACAGTCTGACAGAACTGGCTACTATTTTAAGTAGCTTTTCTAGTTCAACTAGAAGAGAGACTTCACCACGAAAATGAAATGCAACAATTTATTTGAAGAAGGGTTATGGCGCAGACTCAGTCTCCATGCCAGGTTGACCAGGGAACAAGCAGATCCTGAGTTCTCTGCTGGAGTTGGGATGGCGGAGGGTGCCTGCGAGATGATCAAGAAGAACAATGAGGAAGAGCGCCACTTTTGAATGGGATGAGACGTAATAGAGACGCAGAGTCCAGGCAGTGATTGGATGAACGAACGAATGAATGAATCGTTGAACTACAGTAAACTTCAACTGTACATGTAGCTGTAGAATACAGTTTTTTTCTTATTTTTCTATTGCAAACTTAACATTAAAGTTAAATTGGAGGAAAATCAGAATCGAAATCAGAAAATCAGCCTTGTGCTGATTGCCTTCCATGTATCAGCTTTTCGTTTAGCATCTTAGTAGGTTTGCAGGCTGCGGTAAATACGACTCCAGGTATTGTTACACTAAAATGATCACCTTCCCGTACTCGAGAGAAGTCATGTTTTCTCTTTGCATGAGACATTTGAGGATTAATGTCACATCTGGTTGTAAATTTCATTGCAGAGGAAGGCAAAAAGTTAAAATAATTTAACTCTGGACAGCAATGCTGTCTGCTGTTACCATTGTCAGCATTCTCTGCCGGCCTCATCAAATTTCCTGCTGCCATCCACTTAAATGACATCCGGTTTGCCGTCTGCCTGATTCCATGTGAATGCAGCATTACTTACATCATAATCAGGTTCTTCTGACCTCGAATGAGCTTATTAAAGCAGAGAGTCCCTTGACATGTTCTGCATCTCTTAGTGTCTTATGTGTGTGTGCGTGTGTGTGTCCCACTGACTGCTTGGTATCCATCTCATCTTCTCCGCGCTGAAATGCACCCACTCAGCAAAAACTCTTATTGTGTAAATTCTTCTTGTGTGCAGGATATCTTCAGCAGACCTTATTCTAATTCATGTAATCCTCTGAGATGGCACAGGCCCAGCATGCAGCCATTCAGAATGAACCAGTGCCATTGAATGCCTGCTCCGTCCCAGAACACAGACAGCAAGGACCTCAGGGTAATTTCACACTTAGTTATAATTTTGTTCGGAAATAATGTGGGTTTCGAGAGAAGTTTGGGTTGACTTCAGAGACAGAAAAAAGGATGCTGGTGTCGCTGAAATTAGACTTTATGAGGCTTGAGTTTTGATAGCCTCAGTACCTGTCGAATAAATGCAAATGTGTTTGCATATTACGTAGAAGAATTACAGCGATTACGGTTGCGCTGTACAATAAAGCTTTGTTCTTAGCATTTGCATTTGGCATATAAGAAACCACCACGCTGAAACTAATGAAACTAAAGAAATTATTGCAACAAGAGCCAGCTACTGTCCTGCATGTTTCATGTCAGCAAGAACGGAAAAAAGGCATTTAAAGGAAGGTTTGTGGCAAAGCAGACTCTGTAATGACTCCTTAATGTGTTTCTTCAGAACATTTTGCCACAGGGTGTCACAGGTTGACACATGTACACAATAATAGCAGATTTAAAGAAGCAAAGGACTATATAACAGCTGCCATGACCATGAAACTTTAATAGGCACACATAACTAATGCAGTTAAAACCTGCTGCAGGTTTCCTCTTGTTCCAGACCGCAAGACGCACAGATTAAATTTCTAAACTGGATTGATTTGGACAGACATGGACAATGGTTTTAATGCGATAATGCATCGCGGGTCAGTTTACTGTTACGGTGGTGGAGAGAATGACGGCGGTCACAATTACGTGACAAGCTTGCAGCTCGCCTGGCAAACAGCACAGAATTGCCGCTGAGAGAAGGATGTCAAGGCAACCTAATGCTCCGTCATTGAAACCCATCTCAATTAAGCTGAGGCTGGGCAGGTGCCAACGAGTTGACTGATCGCTTCTTCCTTCCTCTCTCTGTGTGGTGATGCTCTTATTTTCCCAGTGGAAAAAACTGAGGATGTTAGGGAGCTCTAAACGGAGTTTCTCTGTGTTGTTCAATAAAGCAAAGAGCAGTTACTAACTCTTGAATGTAAGTCAAGTTCTCCCTGTTGTAATAATGATGTGACTGTACTGTTTATGAAGCTTATGTTTCATTTGACGGTTGATCTGCTACCTCAAAAGCATATTAAAATGAAATAAAGAAATACTGAAATCACACAAGTCTTTTGTTAACTAGCCTTCCAATTGCTCATTATGGACTAATAAAATGTGCATTTTTTATTTTCTTCTTTATTAAAACAATGGTTTAGTCTTTGAAACATATTATGTTATTAAATTGGCTTTACTGAATACTCGACTCTGATGAATCACGGCATTCTAAGGTCTGTTATTTCTGTATAACATGTTATTTCTGTATAACAGACCATTGCTATGAATAATAAACCATTATTAGTTGATGCTGTAGGGACCCGGCTCAGTACTGCAGGCAGTTACCAGATAGTTTAGCAGTTATTTTGATGAACTGTGCCAACTTAAGTTGTTTGTAAATTAAGACTGCAGCTTCTCAGGACCAAGGTTGAGTCCTGCGACTGCTAGTAAAGTAAAGCAGAAACTTGGGTCCATTTCCAAAACGCGGTCCAGACACAAAACAGAAAAAAAGCTAACGTTAACACCATGTTGCTATGCAAGCAGTTCTAACTGTAGAATCGAACAGACTATTTTATTAGTGAGAGACATAAAGTCTTTATTAAATCAATAAAATATTATTTATATCAAATATTGTGTATCATATTATTGATTTGTTTAGTAAATAGCCACGTAATAAGCGGGATAATATCCAGTGAGCTGCTTTTTATTGCAAAAAAAAACTCCTTTTTTTCCAGCATTACCCTGTCAAGTTTCTCTTGACATTCTCTCTTTTACATATTATATTTGAATATTAGTTCTAATAGTTGCATTTATGTACATTATGAACACCCCAGCAGTTCAGCCTTTATCGCCTCCACCACAGCCTGTATATAGGGCAACTTCTGTGCCATTTAAAACTATGACTACATCTTACATCCCATCGTGCGCCCCTGTGTTGTACAAGGACACATAACTCAACCTGACAATTTGATAAAAGCTAAAACAGTACAACTTCAAGCTATAAAAATTAATTAAAATCATGATCAGGCTATAAAAAACAGTCATGAAGTTTGATAAAAATGTCTGAATACATGATTGAAATGATTTACACCTTCTGGCCAATTCGAGCAGTGCAGTTATTGCAGCATAGTGTGAAACCGGCCCTCATGCTCAACTGTATCGTTCAGATTATATTGTTAAACAGCTATTTTCAGCGTCAGCTCAATTACTTCATATTAATAACTATTTATCTGTATAACACACTGCAGAACAACAATATAAAACGCTTTACAACAACAATAAAACTGGTAAATAAATTGCTTTTCTAGTCTTTAAAACACTCAAACTGCTTTATATTACAAGTCAGATTTCATCTATTCACTCCCTCTCTCCCTCTCACACACACACATATATTCATACACTAGTGGGAACAGCATTTATATGTGCTTCCGTGAGTTAATAAGAAACACATTCACACGCACCAAAGAAAGAGCCATCTGGAGCAGTTTGGGGTCGAGCATCTCACTCAAGGTCACATCAGCATTCAGACTGGAAGAGCCGGGAATCAAACCACTGACATTCCAATGCATTAAAAGATGACCTGCTCTCAAGCTACAGCCACCCACAATGAGTGTTACAAAATCTGCCTTTGAGAAAGAGTCAACCCCTAGCTCGTGAGAGGCTGAGCCTGTTTCTGCTGCACATTTCACCCTTTGTTTAATTCAGAGGATGTTTGCAGACAACAGACAAACCCTGTGCATTGTTACACTCGCACTTTTGGTTTGATCCATTGAACACTGCTGTAACTTTTAGTTTCTG
>JAQLOL010000026.1:21733060-21744011 GCA_029783665.1 Naso thynnoides
AAAAAAACAATAATAATTTTAAAAAAAAAAAAAAAAATATATATATATATATATATATAAAATTGTGTTTTAGTGCCACAAAACAACAGATTCCTGAAAGAGAAAAAGAACAAGTGCAGCAAAACTGTGCAGCTTATATGTTGCATGCCATCTTTGTGGACTGCCTCATTATGCCTAATTCATCGCACAAACAGTGCTTCATATAAAACATTTCCAAAAAGGGAAGAAATGTAGTGGTTGCTGCACGCAGAGAAGCAGCATGAACAGGCTCTTTATACACCAGATGCACCCTCAAGTGAGTGGGGACATAATCAGCGAGATGTCCCACATCACATACACACTTCCTTTCAACTCCGCCATCTGGCTGCTGCTACAGGTGGTTCAGAGGGAAGTCAAATTATTCCAACCATCACTTCTTTCCCCCAAGCTGCACCAGTCTTCATCTGTCACTCTTAATTTTCATTATCTGTCATTTTAACAATAATGACATCATTACAATAACGTCAAATGCTTGATTGTGGGTTGTTTTTGAAAGTAAAATAAAGATAACACTTGTCGATCAATGGGAATGTGCACACAAATGATCCAAAATGAACTCTAAAGGAGACAGAAATAGATGTCTGTTGTGGAAAAACCACATGCATGCGAGACCACCTGCTCCAGAAGACACCAGTAGCCTTCGCTGCTCTTTTCTGGCTCACTGGCAGGATGATGCATAGCATGAGACGTGACTGTATGATTTTTCTTTTAGCAGCTGGAAATGTCATGACCTTTGCCAGCTCCTCAGATGTGTTCACATGAACAGCGGAGGAAATGTTCGCCTTGCTTTACATTACAGCGCATTACCCTGCACTACAAATTATTCTAAATATGCACAATACCTGAACATAAAGGGTGTGCTAGCAAGCAACAGCAGGCACCGACTGTGTCTGAGGATATGTGTGTGTGTGTTTGTGTTCGTGTTTGTGTTCAGCTCAGCAGCCTCTGAATGAACTCTGCACTCACCAGAGACCCGTTCAAGTGCTGTAAAGTACATTTCCCCTCCAGTCAGCAGTCAACATAGACACAGACACTAATTACAAACCCCTGACAGTTGAGGTCAGCACTTGCTGCTGGAGACAGGTCGAGACACAAGTGTGAAGATGAAACTACTTTTTTAATCTAAAAACTTTAAATAAACTATGAGGTGTCCTCATGCCGGTAAATGTCTCCACACTCCCGGAGTTCATTCCACCAGGAGACCAGAAGGTTTCGGCTCTGCACACAGCCGCCTCCTCCAGAGCTCCTCAGTGATCAACAGCTGTCTGTCAGCAAGAAGCAGCTCTGTTTACATGGCAACGCCGGCAAAACACGTGCGTTTGTGCCACACTGCTTAGCTTTGACTTTGTCTGTTGTTGCACTGTATGAAAAAAATTGCCTTTTGTCTGCTTATACCTGTGAGTTTGGTTATGATGTCTCTCTTTCCCTTCCCGCTGTCTCACCTGCATCTCATCCCCTCGTTAGTTTCTCAGTATTTAAACTAAAGGTTCAGTTTTTTGCACATTAAGCCTTATGATAAGGATATTTACAATCATATACGATGTTCTACAGCATTATTATGACAACTGGCGCAGTCCTGAGAACTGGAGCTCATTGCTGATATCACCACTAGCTGAAAACAACAGAGGAGCATGTGCACTCAGACAATCTGTCAAAAAAAAATATGACAAATGCTCGTTTTAAATGATGTAAAACGCGCAAAATGTTTAGTTGTGACCTCTCATGTACCGAAACTAAAACATGAAGCTTAACACGGATATATGACCTGGAAACAGCCGTTTGTTTGTTTCATGAAGCAGCTGAAAGAGCTGTGTTTGGGTTATGTATCCGTGTTTAGCGTCTGTTTTAGTGTCCATGCGTGAGGGGACACCACTAAACACTCGGGTTGAATGAGGGTTTATTGTATTTTTTCACGGACTGTCTGAGTGCACATGCTCCTTCATTGTTTTTTTGGCTAGCAGTGACGTCAGCAATGAACTCCAGTGCTCAGGACTGCACCGGTTGTCATAATAATATTGTAGAAGATTTATATGGTTGGAAATATTCCTTATTATGAGACTTAATGTGCAAAAAAACGAACTTCTCCTTTAAGCCACACACACCAGAATGCAGGGGAGTGATTTTTGCCTGTCAAAGCAAATACATCATTTGTTGTGCTGATTGCGGCTGGTGCAGGATGTGACCCACACAGACAGCAGTTTGCTGTTTGTAGTTCATATGAGTGGCGGTTGTGAGGATTTGTTGGTTTTGCAGGTGGAAAATGTTTCACTGTACTGATGAGCAGAGAACAATTCTGCCAGGTTTTGTTTGGAGGAGAAGAAGAAGGTGATGGACTGTAGTGAGCAGAGTGTACGTCCAGGCTCGCTGAGTGAACCACATCCAGTAAGAGCCAGTGGGATCATTTATGAGGCTGCGATTTGCTGGTCAAAGAACTCCCCACAAAAACAAGAGCAGAGCTGCTTCACAGTCAAATGTGAATATTTTATTTGCCCTTTGCCCAAAATGAATGGCAGTGAACAGGATGCAAATTCGATTTTGCATCGGCTATGTGTGACCGTGGCCTTATGCTGGTACAATTTTGAATATGTGCAGTGTCTGTCCAAGCTTCTCTGTGCCGGCACCCTCAACTGACTGCCTTCAGCCTCCCCTGCCTGCTCCTTGTTGTATTTGTTTGCTTGTTGAAATGATTTTCTGATTTTGACCTCCACCTGCCTGAACTTAAATAAACTGACCTTTCAGCATGTGATCGATTCTGTGTTTTGCTTTTGAGTTCAACTCTGCCTCATGGCGTTAAACAAGAATATATTTGAGACTTAATGCAGGTCAAGACACATTCGGTCAAATTCAGTAAGATGTGCTGGACAAAGAACTGGCTAAGCTAGAAACTTATTTAGACAAAATTACAGTAGATTTTATAGAAGCAGACGACATTTGAGCTTTTTTTTTTTTTTTAATTTGAAACAACCGTCTCCAACACAGTAAAATTACACAACAATCTTATATTTTAACATCCAACAGTAGTCATACTTCAACTCCAACATGCACTGTGCCCAAATAGTGGAAGAAAAAAATCCAATTTAATTATCTTGGCCCAGAGACAAGGTGGACCTAAAGCACCCGCTTGCACCTAAGTGGGTTCCCGTGATGCTGGCTACAGGTTGTCATTGTTATTTGTCCAGCCATCTAGGCTATTCGTGACTTTTTCTGTTGATTTTTCACTGCAAAAAATGACAAAATGTTCCGTTCCCGTTTCATATCAGCAATCACTTTACATTGCTCCGAGCAAACTTCAGTAGCAAGCTAGTTATTATTGTTTAATGAGAGATAACTTGACACTAGCAAGGACAAATTATTAAACTGGATTTTGTGTGTCATTCCAAGCCTGAAGCGCAGTCATCATCGCAATTGTAACATAATATGAAAATTCGATCCACTCATGATTGAAATCCAGAATGCCTTTTGAAAATAGCTTTTATTCTTTATCAACTTGCACCATCTACTGGCAGGAGTGTGAGATGAATAGTCTGACCAGAAATCCCCCCATCCCCCCAACAATTTGCTCCCAGTATAGAAGGTAGATTTTGTAGAAAGCAGGAAAGCCTTTGTATTTAAGGATTAAAAATGTCATTGAATACAGTCTGGTGGCAGAAGTGTACAATATTAACACTGTTCTGCCACAGACCCTTAAAGGAGAGCAATAATGCTTTCTCATCTTTTCTGGCCTATCTGATAGTCGTGTTCAATGATGCCAAAGTGTCACATTATGACGTACCTGCATTTGAAAGTGAGCCCTGCAGGCTATTTCAGTTGGCTCTGCACACTGTGTTTTATAGTTTGGGGTTTTTTTGTTCGTTTTTTTAAGTGTTTTTCCAGTGATGTTAGTGTGTGCTGGACTTCCTTACACTGGCATGCCAGCTCATGCACACAGCGCTGGGCCTGCCTCTTCCACTGCTCTGCTCAAACAGCGCTGTGCTCTGCTCTCTGCTTCAGGGATTACTGTCGGCACCTTGTTCGAGATGGCTCCAATAGTGTTGTTGTTTTGTTTTTTTCCCCACTCAGGTTGATCAAGGACGGTTAACTTTGTTAAACTTTCTTAAAGAGACCAGCACAGAGGTTAAGAGTGTCCTTTTTCCTTGTGGATATATTCCATGTGGATTTATTTACTTCCTCAACAAGCACATGAGCTGGATTAACGGCTAAAGTGCTGCTCTGTCCTGTTAAAGAGTAAGAAGCCAACCCGTAAGTAGCATTTTGTCAGTATCCTCACTGTGTTTGTGTGTCAGTAAAAGGGTTGTGATTACAGCGGATTGCAGAGGCATACACAGAGGACAGGCGGGAGGTGGAAGCTACACTGACTGTTTTGAAAGAATGCCGAAAATACACGGAAGAGAGAGGGTGCGAGTCACAGTTTTCTTAAGATCTACAGACAGTTGACAGTTGTGTTTAGCTGCTCTATGGGAGTCCAAAATCAAAGACCTGATAATGAGTATAATGTCTTCAAGATGCACTATTGAATTCTATCAGGAGGGGAGTTCATTTAAAAATAAATGGTTTCAGAGGATGGCATTCGTAAAAGAAAAAAAAAATCACTTTCTACAGAACTAATTTTTAGCGTGATCCTTTAAAACGTTCCAACATAACCTCTCTATTTGTTTTAAAAAGGTTTGGACGCTTTTGCATTCTCACACAAGATTAGATTGACTAAAAAATTACCATAGGATTTGATCAACTAAAGTAAAATCTGACGGCGGGAGAGCAGAGAGGGACAGAGATAGTGAGGAAGAGAAAAAAAAAGGGGGGCAATGAGTTTGAGTGAGAGAGCGAGAGATTTGGAATTGCTGTCTACTACATTGTGAAAGATATCTCTCTATTAGCATAAAATTACAATGGTGAGGAGTTGCCTCTGCTTGAGGGATTGTCTGGGATCATCTTAATCTCCAAGTGCCGGCAAATCTGATGACTCCCCCAAAGTTTAATCATGCCACCAGGGCACAAGAGGACCTGATGAGCACCGAATGACACACTGGGGTATCCACTCGAGCAAACCGGCTTCTTTATGAGCACCACATGATCCCACAGTGTCCCACACAACAGGACATCCGAGCTTTAATATGTCGGGCAGCCACAGACTGCCCCCATAAACTCTATAAGTTCCATGACATCGGTGACACCCATGGAAATTTATTGTATTTACCTCATCATTATGAGGTTTTACACTGCTCCTGCTAATACACAAAAAAAGATCCTGGATAGAATATAGTGCATGTTTATCCACCAGTGAGTGCATTTTTCAGTAGTCAGCAACTGTAAAGGTTCCGTGCTTGGTAAATTTAACCTCTACCTTTCTGAGTGTGTGTCTATTAAAGGCAGAGTCGCTAATTTTGTTTAGAAGCATTTATTGTCATATTTTTAGAGAACCTCTGAACAGCCTAATGGCAATCAAAATATCCAATTCTTTTGGGGGGAATCCGTTGTCTGCGGTGACAACAACACTGTAATACATCCAACCCATCAATTCAGACCACCTGAATTAATTCACTGTCCGGCCTACCTGCCTGAACCGCCTTCACACTCTACAGCTGAGCGAGCCACTCATATAGAGAAGAATGACCAAGAGAACGCAGCCACCTTGCCAGCTGTAATGCAGTATGCTTGCTAACCCTTCAGATTTTTCCCGGGAGACTCCACTTTTTCACTGCCCTTTCCCAGTGTCCTACCTGTTTCACATTTCTCCCATATTTTTTTATGCTTAATTGTCATGTCACCACACCTATTTTTAACATGGTAATGGTACAATGTGTGCTAGACTCTTTCAGCCTACCTTTTACACCCGGATAACTATACAAATGTACCACGTGCGTCACATGACTCCAAAAGAGCACTACTAACTGTCAGCCCACTCGTAGAAAAACTTGATAAAAGAAGAAAAAGCTGTCATCTTCTCCACCGCTCTGATTCCCCTGTTGGGCTTGGGATTCGCAGTGACGTCAGGAGACTGACAAACATAAGAACTGATTACCTGCACTGATGTCAGAGGCGTGTATCATTATAAAGAATCTGTGACGGGAAGGATTAAAAAATGTGTGTAATGCGTAGAGATTTTTGCTATTTTTTTAATTCTGGCAAGCATCAATAGTCATCAATACTTATAAACCGTTTTCCAGGAAATGCTTTACTGTAAAATAAAATAAATCAAAACTGCAAAACTACGTTTTGGTCATTTGTTTGGCCATATACTGTCATATTGGCAAGGATAAGGGCAAAACATATCTTATTAAAAAACCTAAAAATTGCTCTTCATTTCATGGGGACTTTAACCTAAAATCAACAACAACAACAACAACAAAAGAACAGTCTGCAGCATCCCTCTGGTGTTCTTCAGTTTTGGGATCTAAGTAGTTTAAAAATCTTAAAGACATCTAAGGCACTCACTTGGATCATAAATTAAAAAGCCTTTATTATCTCATGGCTAATGCATCAAAGTAAGAGTAAAAACATGCTTCCATTTTTCAGCCATTAAGGTCTTCATCTCGGCTTCAGTCTACACTTTGTTCTCACCGTATAAAAGCAACGGCATAAGCACTCAAGTCAGTAAATAACAGAGGTCTTGCTTTTTATGAATGACTTGCACTTACAGCCTGATCTTATGTTAGTCATATTGCCACATTACTCATTAGTGCCTCTAACTTCCTCAACAATTCTACACTACTGGAGGTACAGTTATTAAAACTGGAATAACTCATCGTTCCATGACTTTAGAGGGACTGGATATTAAGGGTGTGCCCATACACATGGATATTAAACGATAACAGTCTAGGAAAAATCAATAAATAAAACAGTAGTTTTTATTTGTTGGTTCTTTTTGATCGGTCTTGGCCCTTTTATTACTTGTTTTGGCAGGTGTGTCGCTGAGTGGGGAGAATCTGTTTGAAAGTCGAAGGGTTTGGTGGTGAGCCGTGGTGGGCTTTGTCTTGGGACTATGCTTCCGTTGGACAGATGCCCTGCCGGGGGACGGCTAGCAGGAGCTACACTAGGGCAGTCTGCACTGGCTATTAGGGCCTGGCTATCCACTGTAGATGATGAACTTCCCATGTTGTGGAGCTGCGCCTCCAATTCTCTGTGCCTCACCTCCAGCACTATACACTTATTATATTTACCAATATTGCTATAGAAGGCAGAAGAAGAGTGGGAGAGAGAAACTAATGCTAACTACTAAGCTAAAGCTAACAAGGAAAAACGAGTACTGTGAAAACAACTGTGTGGTTACCAATAATGCTGCTTAAGGAGGAGTCGCAGCAAGTGCTTAAGCAGTACTAATGTAGGTCTAAATGTAAAGTAAGTTGCTGCTGGTGAGCTAAGATGGAGCTGCAGAAATTCACAGTCAACAACACAGCAACAGGACGTGACTGAATACGCTTTCTGCTGTTGAATTTATGGGCTACAACAACGAGGTTCTGCATTATTCAACTTACAGTGCTGTGAAAAGTTTTTGCCTCTCTTGAGTTTTTACATTGTCTGACTAACTAATTGGATTTAGACTTTCGTGCCATTTGGGCGGAAGCTTCGGTCTGCATTCTCCTCCCTTTCACTATCTGCATGTTCAGAATCCCTGTCGCTGTCTTCCTGGGTTAAGTATCACCCCAAAGGATTCTGTTTTGATTACAGAAATGCTAAAACCCAGAGTTTTTTTCCACTAAAACAGAGTGTTAATCACTGCAACCAGACCTTTCTCCAGCTGTGAAACTAAATCATCTCAGATCAGGACAACTATATATTTTTACAATAAAATTATGCAATTTCTGTATGCATTTACAAATAAAACATATCCAAACTTTAAAAAAGTTTCTCTCTCCTGTGTTTATTTAGAACAAACTGTGACAATGAAAACATTTTTCTCAACATTTTATAATTTTTGTTGCTTAAGTGAATGTTATGCACATTTCAGTTTGTATCACTTAGCCTAATGCTGTATATGAAAGCTGCTCCTCTTGGACTTCCATAGCTTTTGCTGCAGGGTGGATTTCAATTTTCTGGGGAAGCAAACATTTGTTCAAATTAGTATTGAGATGCTTTTCCCTTTTTCCTTGTTGATTGAAATTGAAACACACCAGGCATTTAATAAACTTTCACACATTTAGTTTAATACTAACAAAACTCCAACATTTAGCAAATGTGTGAAAAATGATTTTTTACACATTCAGTTCTTGTGAGATTTCTTTCGGCATTTAACAAATGAGTGAAACGTTTTACAATTTTTTAGCTGCTAAAGAGCAGCATTATGAGTAGAAGGGGATAAAGTGCAACATTACATTTACTCAAGTACTGTACTTGTGCACAATTTTGAAGTACTTGCACTTTCCTTGAATACTTTCTGCTACTTTATACTTCCACTCCACCACATTTCAGAAGCAAATATTGTACTTTTAACTCTATTAAATTTATGTGATAAGTTACTGGTTACTTTGTAAATTCATATTAATTAAAAAAAGACTTAACATTGTAGATTAAGATAAAAACCAGAATTAAAATTTTAATTATTTAAAATTACCTCCACCTATACCAGCTACAACATCAAGATTATGTACACATGTAAACATTGATGATTATAATCCAATAATAGCTTTCTGCAACAGAACATTCTACAAAATGAATATTATTACTTTTTAGTACCTTAATTATATTTCGATACCCATGCTTTTGTACTTTCACAAAATTAAATATTTGAAAATAGGACATTTAAGTCTTCCATACACTAGATTTTGACAAAACTCCAAAAAGACTTTTAAAAGACTAATGTCTAACAGCCTCTCACATCTAAAGACAATGTGTCATCAAGTCCCAGACTAAGATTTTGAAAAGAGAGGGGATCTTGCAGGGTCACTATTTGCAAGACAACAACTATATTCCTTTTGAAAGGGTGAGCCAAAAATATTACATAGTCCAAAACTCCAGAGAACAGAGAGGGCTTGGACAGGAGAGTAATACCGAAAACGGGCACTTTCACCTGGCCAGGGAGTTCCAGAAACCTCGCTGGAAGTCCAGCCAAGTGTTTCAAGGACTACTGGTTGCACAAAGTGTTTGAGGGACTATCAGTTGCACAAAGCTTCCTGTTTAGTGCTGGTTAAAGCTCACTTATTGGTTGCTTACAGTATTGTTGAACAGCACAATTTGCATAAGACAAGACCAAAGACCTGAGGAAATATCAAACATTTGATTTAAGTTAATGCCAAGACGAGAAAAAGAGTGCCTTAGAACAGTCAGGGTTGAGTTTTATGACCACCACAAACCAAACGACCAAGATTACCAGTGTGCGCCACAACTCTTGCAAAACTGATGATTTTATTCTGATTTTACAAATTTATCTTCAACTTTGGAAATCTTTTGAAATGCTTAGCGTGAGGCCAGCAGTATTTGTACATTGTGGCATTCTGATGATGAAAATTAGCATGTGAGCCTCCGTGCTAAACTGGCGGTAACAACGAAATTCATCAGGACTGATACCATATGACAAAAGAATCAGTAAATTAGAGTAGGGGAGTTTTTCATACTGTTTAGAAAACAGTCAATCCTAATGTCAGACAACATCAGCAGACACTTGAATCTATCATTCACTTGCTCATCTGCATTGTTGCTGAGCTGTGCAGGGTGCTTCCCATTTATTACATTTAAAAATGAGAAATGGTTTTGTTTCCCGAACTCTACCACACGAGACATTTTCTGAGTGAATTATACCGTGAACTCCCTGATGTCTGCATCTCACTCCATTATTTCTTTGCTATCATGAGCCCGCCTTATTTGTCTCCCGTAATTGCCTGTGCTTCAACATGCAGCCATTCATGGAGAGCTGCCACAGTGTGCTGAAGAGAGACTGACATTTACATTTTAGGTATTTGTTCTTTCAAAGAGCAACTCAGAAACTGCATAATGTGAATTTATCAAAGAGCTAATTGTCTTTTTTTCAGTATTTTGCAATTCCATTGAACAAGAAGTGGAGTTACATCAGAATTATCTACAGACGAGTCCCCGTGAATTCCCTTTTTTTCTTTTTTCTCTGCCCTGGGGGTTCTTAGTTTGCATTCAAGGTCCAGTAAGACATGTTTGATCTTTACAATACAAGTGCCAGTAAAAGTTAAGCCTAAAGATTTAAATTCACTCTCAAATTCATCCTCTCTCCCCGAGAACAATACCTCTAAGCTCCGACACTTTGTGCACTTCAAAGACCTTAAAACTGGAGCTTCTTTGTGCTTAAAACAAAGGAAGCTGTGCTTTCTGTCAGGTTTTAGAGGGCAATATCAACAGAAAACCTCTAAAGAATTACAGAAACTCTACAGGAAAATTCACCTGGAAAAGTTTTCACCTTTTTTAAAATTTTCCCCGGCATTCTGCAGCAAAGTTGTTGAAACAAACGTCTGTGTGGCTTGGGCCCAGACAAAGCTTGTGGAGAAAAAAAAAAAAAAAAAAAAAAGCACAGAGAGTAAGCGAATGTGCCCCGTCTTATCATCTGCTGCCACTGCACAGATTAGTGCTGAACGGAATAGAAAAAGGTTGCAAAGGAGAAGAAAAAAAAGAATAAAAGCTGCTCTCCAGTATTAGAACAGACAGTTGCATTAGCTTTCTAATAAGAAGAGACAGAGCAATACTGAGCCCTGAAAGGAGAGAGAAGCGTTTCCTTGCTTCTCGCAGGGTCCTCCACCCCCCCGTTTCCCACCCACCCAACACGCTTTGCTCTCCACCCACATTTTCCCCACCGTCCTTTCTGCTTAAATCAGATAGCAGTGGGTAGCAGGAGAAGCATGTCATGGGTTTAACTCATACAGTATTAATTATACTCCCATCCCCTGACCTCACTTGTACAGATAATCTACTTCCCATAACCCCGCTCTCTGAATGGAGGCTCTTATCATTGCTAAAG
>JAQLOL010000026.1:21777396-21788160 GCA_029783665.1 Naso thynnoides
AAGTCTTTCCTTAAAAGCAAGCTTTCAGTCAGAGACCTTCTTCAAGGCATTAACAGGCAGCAAGGAGTTGTTGTAGTGCAGTGGTTAAAAGCACAGCTCTTGATAAGCCTAAATGTGGAACACCTGTGTCAGTCAGTTGGCCCTGTGTAGCTTAACATCAAAGGAAATGTAGTTCTTATTGTAGTGGACTACAAATAACAGACACAGTGTCTGTAGAGCAAGAAACGATTTTTGCACAGATTTGAGTGTGCGGGTGTTTTTTTTTTTTCTATTTTAGAAAGGAGCGGTAAAATATTATATGTATAAAATATAATTGTAATTAAAGTAATTATTATAAAATTTTGTATGGTCGAAAAGGCCTAAGGCTTGTTAGCCAATAGTGTAACATGGTAACTTAGTATCTTCAGTGATCAGGATTCTCTGTGTTGATGGTTTGAAGTTGACAGTTGGACTTTTAAACGCTTAAATGACCAGTAATTAAAAAGCTTTGGATTAGTGTTGTAGTTTTCAAGATTGGTCTTGGTCTCCAGACCATTTTTTGAAGCTTTCCCTATCGTCTTGTATTTGAGGGCATTTTGACTCGGACTTGTCTGAGTCTCGGACGTTGCAGACTTGGGATTTTTAACCAAGACCACAACAGATTCATTTGAAACATAAAAACTGTGACTGGATGTAAAACTTTCTTCTTCCCATGCAGCCAATAACGTATGTCATTTGCAGTTTGAGCTTTTGATTTGTGTAAGTTTGGCTACCATAATCACAGAAAGATTTTATGCAAAAACAACATACAAAAGAAAACACTCAGCAGAGTGCAGGTTCTGCGAGGCAGTGCTTACTGAGACAGCTGGGCAAACACTGGAATCAGAGGGAAATTAAAGGTCTTGGTCTTGCCTCAGTCTTGGTTGGTGTGGTTGGTTAGTGTTAGTGTGGTTCTCACCAAGTGAGTGAGAAGAAGAAAGAAAAGGTAAAGATCCAGACCTCCACACAGGGGTGTGTGTTCAGGAATTTATGTGAGATCACATTTTCAGAATCAGATTTTAAATTGCGGAAATAACTTGTACTATTTAAGCAGCAGTGTGGAGAATGAATGTGTTAAAAAGAAGAACAAAAACCAGCAATCATTCTGTCGTTAAAAAGTTGAAGTTGTGTCCACTTTCACTGTTCACTTGTTTAATGCACCGCCCACACTAAGTGACACAAATCAAGCGCTCCCATCAGTGACGAACAGAAAGGTTGAAATGCCAACCATGTAACTTTCAGCTGTAATTTCTAGTTTTCTACATCGCATAGAAACTTCAACACTTAGTGACGTGCGAGGGCTTTCTACTGTTTCTGACAATTTCAGTTGGCACCGATCCCTGTCTAGCTTAAAATGTTTGAAATCTCTCAGGAGCGCAGCGGGACTGAGTGCAAGTGGACATTTTAATATGCACTGATAACAGTCAAGCAAAGAAGTTGAATCGATGAGGCAGATTGTTAAGCGCAAGGCGTACGAAATGACGTGAATACAGGTGAGTAATGAGAGTTTCATTAAAGAAGCCACAGAGAGTGACATGAGTGACCATAGCGTTGCCTAGCAACCTGTCACTGTGCTCAGGTACTTGCTTCGAAATGTGTGAAAACTGTGAATGTGTCAGTTTGTTGTAATGTGCATGTGTGTGACTGCAGCTGCCGTGGAGTTTATAGTTTATGCATCTGTGTTGTTTGTTTTGGTGATGTTTTTTTTTCTGCTGATAAAGCAGCAGTTATTTCATTTCTGTCGTCTCATATCGCTTGTTCCACCCACTGAGGTCTCTGTTCCTCTTTTTATTTACTGTTGTTCATTTGTGTTTAACTGTCTGAGTTTTTTCTCTCAGGGCTGTTGCATTTTTTATGTCCAGTGGTATTTCTATACGACTGAGATACTGAAATTTAATATAAGGTCTGGACACTCAGAGTTGATAGAATTTTGTTCAAACCAGTGTTGCTGAATTCACACGTAATGCAACTGTAAAAAGGTTATTTAGCATTGTCCTTTAATTACAGTCAAATCTAACATTTCAATGCACATTGTGACTGCATCTGCAACTAATTTGAAGAAAGGTATGTGAACTAGTTTATTTTTTCTTTTACTCTGAAAAGCTAAAAAATTCGCCATCACAAACTATGATGTGAATGAGCTCTGTGTGAGTGACTGTGTGAAAAAAATCAGATACAGGCAAAAAAGCAGAGGGTGCTGCACAGGAGCTGTGCCTGTTTTTCAGCAGTTTGAAAAAAGGGAGTCAAAAATCTCATTGGTCATTTAGGGACTCTGTAATTTTCCTAATTTTATACATTAACATATGATCATGTTTGTTCTTCGCGAGTGACTGACCAGGTATTAGACGTGACATAAAACAACTCCAGTGTCTGAAGGGATGGGGGGTCTTTGTAGATCGGTTGTCTCTTCTAGAAAGACATGTCCATCAGTCGGAACAGCTCATCTCTGCTAACGTTACCTTAAATGTCACGGGCACTCCAGTCATCTGCAGCCACAGGCTTGATAGCAGGCCTGGAGATGGGCACACAAATAAATCAAACTGTTTTTTTCTCCCTCTCAAGGCGTGACTGTCTTGAATTACCAGCATGCTCTGTTCGCTGCTAAAGCAGCATATTTCTCACACTTAATCAGTAACTTTGATTTCTTTTGACACTGTTGCCAAACTTAAGTTGTGTTTACACCGGTAGCAGTTGACTAGAAAAATTGGGGAGGACAGGAGGAAAAGCAGCACACGTCATCATGATATGATACATAGCAAAATATTCGTATGTTGACATCTTTGTTCTTACAGAAAACACAGATCTCAACTGAAATGCTGTCTAAGCTGGTGCTAGTTTCCAAACCAACTGTTTTCCACCCACCTCCTGCCAGCTAAACCTCCTGAAGATATCTGGCAGTTTCTGTAACCTACAGTCTACTGAGTATTATTAATTTACCACTTATGGTTGGAAGTCCCCACTAGCTTTGGGACTGCTGTAGTTAAACCTCTACCTAAGAAACCACTCTTTGATCCAGTGGGCCCTAGTTATGTGGCGCGGCGCGGGGTGGCGAAGCCGGCGCAGTGCAAGTTTCGAGCAACCCAGCCCGGCGCGCGGTCAGTTGGGCAGTTTGGTAGACCGCGCTGCGCCGAGATGGGTGTGGCGGCGTGGCAGGGGGAGGTGTCACATATTCATCATCGCGCTTTGTGTGCAGTAACAAGGAAGAGACAGGCAGAGCTCGCCCACCGCTAATTAGTTTAGCTCAAATCCCGGTAGTTAATGAGAAGTGCAGCCTGCCTCTGCCTAAAGTCATCGGGTAAACTTTCAAACAACTCTAAACAGTCCTGTGTCTTGTTGTTATTTACCACGCTGTTATTTTTAGGCTCTGCACTTTATGTAGTACTTTATGTATTTCCTCTTCTGCTGCTGCTGGTTACCGGTGCGCATGCACCCTGCAGTTTACTCCCAGTACACATTTTATTCTAAAATTACATAAAGTGCTCATCTGAGTCTAAAAATAACGTAACATGGTAAATAAACAAGTCACAACAAGCACACAGGACGTTTAGAGTTGTTGGAAAGTTTATATGATGACTTTAGGCAGGCTAGCACTTCCCATTGACTACCAGTATTTGAGCTAAGCTAGCATTGGGCAAGCTCTGTCTGTCTCTTCCTTGTTACTGCACGCACGGTCAAAAGAATTTTATCCATCCTCTTTTAGGAGCTCAGGAGGGAGGCTAATAACAAAAGGAAAAAAGAAGTTCCCTTTAAAAGTGCTGGGAAGAGTTGTTTCTTACGAACCTTTACATAACATGAATCTGTTTCAACCTTTCAATTCTGCTTTCAGGGCACTGTCACTGTCACTTTACTAAAACTGCACTTGATTAGTGCTTACAACATATTCTTATTCCATCATGGTGCTTTGATTGCTGGATCTTAATGCACCTTGTGACATCATAGACCACAGTAAACTCTGTATACGGGACCAACTGGAAAATCAATTTGCTATCACCAGCCTGACGCTCACGTGGCTCTATCCATTTCAGCACTTGGCCGATTATATGCATTCACAGTATAAATTTCCACTGTTACACTAATATTAAGCTGCATGCAACTCTAATGATTTCACATTTATTATAAAACTTGAGACCTGCTTGTCTGCTACGGAAAAAACTGAATACCACATCATTTCCTTCTACTAAATAAGAATGAAACAAGGATGTCTGTCACTGTGACAGCTCGAAAGAGACATCAGTTTGATCAAGTTTGACAGCGTCATGTTTTACCTCATCAGCTTCATTGATTTTTTGTCATATCTAATTCTTAATCTCATACAAGCTAATTTGGGAAAGGGGCAACTTAAGTCAGACAGTGAAAATTGTTAAATGCTCAAAGTACGCCTGTTTGGAAGATTCCATAGGCTCTTTTTGTAACAGGTGGTAGTGCCAAGATTGAGTATGAAAGCTTAAAGTGTAACTAACACGCTGGAGTTTAGGCTGATGGCATCCTTTCTGAAATTCAAAAAATGAATCTAGAATATGGAAAAATGTGTCAATTCAAGCAGCGCTAGGAGGCAGGGCTTTACTGAGAGAAAACGGGAGAATTTCATACTTTAAGTATAGTGATTGTAGTTAGATTTAGCCGTTATCATATTTTAGTTTTCACAAACATGTAAACAGTTTAATAAGCAGCCTGTGGAGAGAAGCCGGCAGCAAACATAAGGTTAATATGGCAGTATGCGCGTGCAGTAGATTTAGCTAATGTTAGAATAAAAGCTGAGCACTGGACACGTCACATTTCACCTGATCAACCAATTAAAATGCATCAAAAAATTAATATGTAATGTAATGCAATAGCCGGGTTTTAACCACTAGATGACAGTCTCTATGCACATTTATAACGTAAAATTCAGCTAAAAAAAAAAGTGGTTCGGGGATTTAGTTACTGGTCAAGCAAGGATAAGTCCAGCTTCACCATTTTGTGTTTAAAATATTATACTACATAAACTGGAAAACACTTTGTGAAACTGCTGTCTGTAAATAGTTTATTATTTTCACAGCGTCCCAATAAGTATTCAAATGGTTTAAATGGTTGACACAGCAATGCTTTGGGCTAAATGCTAATATAAGAATGCTAACTTGTTTAAATCAGCGATGCTAGCATACTGACATTTTTTGGGTATGTTTGTGTGTTTTATGTGTCAACATGCAAACATCTGCTAAATAGCACGTAACATTAAGTAGGCCTAGAGCTGAGGATCTTGAGAAGTCATTTAATTTTGGCGAAATATGGTCACATATTGAGATTGTTACCTCGTGATGGCGCTATATGGGAAGTTAAGGGATCAAAAAAATTTATTACATTTAATTCTGAAGGGGGCCTAGACGTCTTTGCCACATTTCATGACATTCTGTCTGATGGTTGTGAGACATTTTACTAAAAGGCCAAACTGTCAACCTCATGGTGGTTGTAGAAAAAAATAGCAACCCAGCGATTAAAGTTATTGCTCTGATTTCTCCGGCATGGCAGCTGAAAAACACAGACATAGCTGATATGAACAGGATTCATGTGCTGAACCTAAAAAGCACTGTAAAACAGTGGCTGAAGGCATCCTAAATCAGAAGACATGGATGTGACAAAGTTTATAACGTGACATAAAGCAACTTTAAGAAATATTTTATAGAGAAAAATGTGTCGTTCCTACTGGTTCCATGTGGCTTACAGCAAATGGAGCGTTATGTAATGCAGCACCAGAAAAACACTCACTCATGCAGAAATAATGGTTAAACAGACAGGCGGACAGATCCAAATTTACATATTGTGATGTGTTGCTCTCTGTCTCCTACAGTTTCAAGGCTGTAAAAGTTTTTACGCTGTGGAAACATGATTCTTGAAGGGACAGGAACAAATTTTATATCTATAACTCAGCAAACTATGCAGCCATCATTGGGAATTATGTCAAAATAAGAAGCACAAAGGGAGGTACTACTGTTAAATAAAACAAAAATGATAATGATCAGTTTCTGTAAATGATTTCAGGTGGAAATCTGTAGCCTAACCAGCACTCATTTTGGCTTACAGGGGAATCTGAAGGTCCCAGTTAGAGGACAGATGAGACTGACTTTACATTTCAGGCTAATAAAAAGCCCCTTGTGTTTACCTACTGGTCCCTGTGACAAGACGACTCAAAGAAAACTTAACAAGTGGTTAAAGATTCCTTTAAAGATTCACTGTTTTCATTATCATACCACAGCTTGAGGAGCGATTTAGCTATGCAGAAATAGGCTTACATGACAAAAACACAGGAAACTTTACATTGCAGAATCAAAAACACAAAATCCAAGCTATGTGTCATTACTTTTGTTTGATACTTTAAGTGCAAATATGTAAATATTTGATATCAGATGTCATTTATTTCAGCTGATATTTGATAAATTATGAGGGAAGAGCCTTTTAAATGTGACTGCCATTACTGCATGTTGTCAAATAAATAGTAAGGCTATCAAAAATTCCCTCTTTAATATCTGAAGTACATTAATTGGAAATAGACACCAACTACACTATGTTGTTCTCATGCAAAAGACAGACAACTTGTTGCTCTGTCGTACTTTTTGTAGTCATTTTAAGTGGGCTGTATAGGCTATTGGATTTCTGGGGCCAAAATGTGGTTATCAAACACTGGTGTGTCTGTCAGTGACAGCCGCTTCGTTGCTGTCATTTGGTTTAAAAGCTGCTAGGAACTAAAACTAAAGGGCTGATCACACTGAGAAGCGTCACCAGCAAATCCATTGTTTTCCTCTGGTACAGCACACCTGTCGGGCACTCTTCTCTTGCGGCATCAATTTTTTCTGGCAGGTTTAAATAATAAAAGTTAAATAATTTCAACGTTTAAGCTCAAGGGGCGGAGTCGCACCGCTCGTCAGTGTCACTTGTTGTCAAAGCAGCCAATTAAGTCCACAGGAGAGCTCTACTACTAACCAGCCCTCCCTGATTTGTTTCCAGCGGAACAGTGGCGGAAACGATAGGATAATTAAGGAAAACAGATGAAAAGAGTCCTTTGCATGTGTTTTCCTCTTTAAAAAGCACAATCGTCGCATTTTAAATGACATGCGGCTTGCCATGAAAGGGAATATTAGATCTGTCCGCTTAGATGACAGGCAAGATGCAGATTTCCAATTCAGATTGGATTTATTTCCGCAAATGAATGAGGCCTGAAACAGACCTACGAATATCTGGGTCCATGTGCATTTTTTTTCCTGCTTGCACATTCGTAACACATATCCGATCTGTGCCACCTGTCAGGGAAAAAAATCTGAATTGGGCCAGTTGAGCCATATAGTGTGAAGGCAGCCTGATTAGAGGCGTTGCCATTCGCAACTCATTATTGGCATTTTGCAGACTTAGTTCACTTTCAAAGTTCACTATCAAAAACTATTGCAGTCACCTGTTCTGTCTGCAGTTTAAAAGCTGCATGAGGAGATAAAACTGGTTGGGAAAAAAAGTTGCAGGAAGAGAGATAGTAAGCCTTCATGTATCACCAAAGGATCTGAAAATCCAAGAGCCCAACTGTAGCCCACATTAGCTTGTATACAGAGCAATGTTTTGCCACAAAACTAATATTATGCTTTACTAGTCTGGTCCCATTTTAACCCTGCATCTTGCCGCACCTGAGCTGGATTTCCACACTAACTTGATTCAGAGCCACCACAGGGGAAAGTTCTGCCTGAACCTGCTGTCATTTTGAGCACTGGGTGGAGATTTGGGCTTTTAAATTTCCTAAACCAATTAAAGTTGTCAAGGTTGGATGTGCTCAGCTCACCAGTGCTCCTGTTAAATACAGAGCTGCAGGTGTTGGAAACATCTTTAAAGCACATTTTGCACATAACTAATTGCCTGCCTTATGCACACTTCAACTTTGTGTCATAGTTTCTCCAACCCACAATTTATATTTATATCAAAACTTGTCTTTGTTGTTTCTTATTGAAAATGGCAGATACATCCAGTGGGAAGTTTTATTTCCACTTGTGTTGAGTCACACTTTACCTTCACTCTGTTTCGAGCATAAATGACTCATTTCATATTTGTGCTGGTTTCACTTTCTCAGAAGACAGATTACAAATTGAGTGTCTTCAGTAGCCTATACACAATAAAAATGACAATATTTTCCAGAAAAATGACTGCAGTGATTTAGTCAAATATGTCAGGAAAGTGGCTGCTGCTGTGACTTTGTATTCAGTGGAAATTTCATGGTCCCACCAGGGCAGGGCATTTGTCTTATTCTCCCAAATAAAGAGAAATAATCGGTAAAGCACACACAAACACACACACACACACACACAGCTCAATAATGTAACACAACACATTTAGCAATAAAACAATATTTGTACAACAGCAATAAACTGGAAAAGATACCGTAAGCTGACACCATGTGTGAAACATGCATCAATAACATTTCAAACAGAATTTGAACATTCAGACTTGCACAACACTTGAATGCATTTAATCTTTACGTATCTGGAATTTCAACTAAACTGAACCACTTGTGCAAAACAAGTTCTTCCTTCCCTTTCTCCTGTCAGATGCCCCCCCCCCCCCGCCATCCTTCACTTGCCTTAGGTCATTGACTAATGGATGTTGATCATGTGCGCCTGTGTTAAATGTTGGAGAAGTGTGTATAAATTGATCGTAATTCATTCCGGGTTGTATCTGATAAAAGCCACAAGACCGTCATGCATTTTGTTTTTGAATAAATTTTCCATTTTTGGCATTCAGAGAGCGGCAGCGCCTTTCTTTCAACATTTACAGTAGAACCTCAGGCAGATTACAGATTATGGAGGGTTGCATATTGTGTATTTAACAGAGAATAGCACAAAAGTTTCATGTCTCAGTCCTGAGGAACTCATGCCAACTCTGCAGCAACTCCCAAACCATATACATTTATCAAGACCTGCATTTAACAAGGCAAAAAAATGTTTTGTTTTGTTTTTTTCTTCAAACTTATTCAGTTATTTGGGATCAAAAGCATGCTTCCTTGTAGGAGCAACATTTACCTGAGAACCAACTCAAGTCTGCCTTTTAGTAGACAATAAATAAATAAATATTTGTTTAAGGTTTTAATTTGTAGTAGATATCAGACATCTAATTAGGTATGCACTAATAATGTAATTTATTTTTTTCTTTGTGTATGGAAGTGCATAAAGAAAATGACAAATGAAATATTGTAGCACCAAACAACATCCTATTACACTGATTTTAGAGGGCAATGAAATACAAAGTATAAACATTATTATCTTCTGTAATTTTTTTTTTTATTTATTTAAACAAGTTTGTATTGTGCTGTTATTTCTTTAAAAAAAAACAGTTGAAAAGTTGAAACTATTAAAGCACAAACAGGATTGTCTAAATAAGGTTTGGTTACATGTTTGGTTCCATGTTTGGTCTTGGGTCTTTGAGAGACATGCTTAAAGATTTCAAACAAATGAAACCATTTAACAGTAATTGCCTACTTGTCTGATTGAAGAAATCATTTCATTTATGTTTCTTTCAGCTTGCACAAACACAGAATAAAGCCCAAAATTCTGAGCTAACGTCAACGTAAAGTACATCAAGACAAATGCCATCAACATCAAAACACCAAATCCAATAGCTTGCTCATTAAGCTGCTTGCTAATGATGTCTGAACTCCTTTCAGCAAACAACACGAAGCCTCCAAAGTTCCTCGGAGCGGATGAGTCAGAGCGGCTCCAAACACGCCGCAGTGCTCGTTGGTATTATACCCAAGCTGTCCGTCAATATTCTTTTAATGCTGATGATCAAAGCAGATGATCTGGCATCTGTATGCTTGATATATTTGTTGCTACATAGGTTTCACCAGATATTATGTAACAAGACTCTACAGCCACACTAATATCTCTGTGAGGCTGTAACACTAATGACACACCAGAATACAACAGCGGAAGGACGAAAATGGAAAGCAACTTCATAATTCTCAGATTTGATTTGTGTAGTTCAGGGACAACATTTATTAATCAACAGTGAATTTAGAGAATAATGAGGAAATGTTTCATTGTATCTGACAAGACAGTTGATAAAGTAAATAACTGTTTGATGTCTTTTATTACTTCCTGCCAGGATATTTGATGTAGCAATACAATAGCACGAAACATCAGCATTATAAACTTTGGGTTTGGCTGGTTTGCAGGTGCTCAAGTCAAGCCATCTTTGTTACCTGTATCACTGAAGAAGGCAGAGGAAAAGCGAAACATTTGACAAACAGATTAAAAAAAAACAGGAGAATAAAGGGAGGGAGACAACATCACTAGCTGCAAAGCTAAAGCTAACAAGCTAAGCTGATTTTTTTATTTATTTTTTTATTTAGAAGGACTACACAAATTAATCAACACTTCTGTAAATGTGCCAGGGTTAACCAGCTGTATGGTTTTCAATTGCAGTTCTTTTGGCAAGATGTTTTGAAAGCTATGAAATAGTAAAATACACATAACAAAGACGACTACAGAAGCTGAGAGTGGCCATGGTCACTACTTTCTGTTTTCATTCTGTTATGTAGAGATCACAAAATAATTATTCCGTTGTCATGGGATAATGGCTCATTTTCCCATGATAAAGGGATTTTTTTTTAAAGTCTTTTTCTTTAAAAAAGGTTATTTCCGCTTTACTAATAAATATTAGTAAAAAGGAAATAACCTTATATATATATATATATATTTTTTTTTTTTTTTTTTTTAAATCAGAGATCAGGTCTGTCAC
>JAQLOL010000026.1:21798072-21811087 GCA_029783665.1 Naso thynnoides
TGGGCTGTTGGTAATCAGCCTGACTAGGAGACTATATAAAGAGGGTTTTGACTCTCATTTCAGTTTGGGAGTGTGGCACAAAAGGTTCAGCACCATCTGCTGGCTTTCTTAGTGAAATACTGGGTTTTGAGTGTTGGAATGTGGGAATCAAGTTGTTTTTTTTTTTTGTTGTTGTTTCAAACAACCCCTGTAACTGTATTTTGGGTCATAATTTTTAGTTCTATCCTTTTGAGGGGGGATCGTAACACTACACACAAGTGCAGGTAGTCCCAGTGTTGACAGTAATTTACAGCAAGTAAGACACCACCCAGGTATAAGTGCCTCATATAACCCCACTAAAAAAAAGCAAAACTGAACTATCCCTTTAAGTTTGCCCTGAAGTGGTATTTCCACCATATCTAACGGCCATGTGTTGTAATTGGCATGATGGCATTATTTTGGGAGAAACTGAATTGGCGAACACCCAAACACACACCACATCACCATTCTGTTGCTAGCAAAGCTAACAAGCAAGCTAACTACCTACCAACCGCACCAGTAACATTACTACATCACTCCTGAATCTATCTGTCTCTCTCTGAATCTCTCTCTGAATCTCTCTCTCTAAAAACTGTTTGTCTCGCTAAATCTATCTCTATTTGTTGCTACGTGAATCTCTCTGTCCCCCTCTGTCTGATTTCTAGTTCTCAGCTGCCTGAAAAATGCATTGATTGACAGGTAGATGCTATGATATGATTGGTTAAAAATTTGTTGGTTCTTCTTAGGGCTGTCACTTATTTGAAATTCGTATTCATTCAAACGCGGGGTGAAAAGTTCATATCTGGGCTGTCTTGACCTGCTTGAAATTTAAGCTGCAGTCTCTGTACACAAATCGGACCATTCAAAGTAGTTTCCTTGTGATCCAGCAGAAAACATTTCTAAAACTTGAGTATGTAATGCCTCAGTTTTACCTACTGCATAGTGCATATCCTATTGACTAAAACTGAGCTAGCCTTATGCCGAGCTCAGACTACACTATCAGCCTAATAATACCCCTACGGGACAAATGTGGGGCTTTGGGTAACCTCAGAAATGATGAGTATCGGGTGTGACAATCGATTGTTTCCTTTTGCGTCCTGTGTCATAATGGACGACAACCGATGTGGCATCTGGGGCGCCTCCTGACAGAAAGACTTGCATGTTTGATTTTTTGTTTAACTCCCGTGATGGCTTGTCAGTAAGTCAGTGGCAAGCTCTTCCTTGCCGTTGACGTCACACATGTCGTGAACTGTACAGCAAGGGTCAAAGCAGACTGTACTTCCTGAGGAGGCAACGATCCTTTAACATCTGCAGGAAAATCCTGTGGATGTTCTATCAGTCTGTGGTCACCAGCATCCTCTTTTACACTGTGCTGTGCTGGGGGGGCAGTACACCGAAGAGACTCATTCAGGCTAGACAAGCTGATCAGGCGGGCTGGCTCTGGTCGGCATGAAGCTGGACTCTCTGGTGACAGTTGCAGAGAAGAGAACTCTGGACAAACTGCTGGACATCATGGATGATGCCAGTCACCCTCTGCACACTGTCATCATCAACCAGAGAAGCTTGTTCAGTAAAAGGCTGCTCCTCCCCAAGTGCAGAACTAACAGACTGAAAAACTCCTTTGTTCCTCATGCCATCAAACTGTACAACTCCTCACTCAGGGGGAGGAGGGGTAACAGAAGGACAGAGGACGGGGGGGAGCAGTAAGGCACTAAGCCTGATCACTTCACTTCACGCAAACACAACTGGACACAAATTTGTGCAATAACTACCATAGCATTAGACTATCTAATATTTAGATATTTTATTTATCTACAGCTTTCTATTTTGTACTTTTTCGTTTTTTGTATTTTGCTTATTGTTTATTTAACTCTAGGTGGGTGCCGGAATTTTCTTGCTCCCTAATACCGGGTTCGACATCAGACCCAAAAATCCCAGGTAGGTCTAATCCTAGTATTGTTTACTTTTATTATTTAAATAAGTGCCAGCAGTGTGTGATTCATTACTGGAAAAAGTGTAAACTATAACTATTGTAATGCCTTTCAAGCCAACAGGTGTATTTTTAAAATCTAGCACCTCCGATTCTCATCATAAAAACATAATCCCATCAATTTACAGGAGCCTCCAATATTTATTTAATGTCATGACAAGGTGCTATCTCAGTATGCAACATCAAAAGATTTTTTTTTTTAATTTTGACACTCACTGCACAATTATACTCTGTAGCAACACCACCCACAAAAAGTTTTTTTTTTAACAAAACCTGCTGAGCCTGTGATAATAATGGAAATACATTGTCACTTTTGTATTACAGCACTCCTCTTCCCAACTAAGTGGCTGAAACCAACGTGTAATGGCTGCTACACACGGAGAGATATGTGACAACAAGAGGAAAATAAATACCTTAAGAAAGTGTAGCCCTCCACTGTACATAATGGTGGAGAGTCCAGGGTCTGTGGGTGTTGAAATATGTCCAGAAACTGTGTTTATTGACATATACACTGTATGTATGTTATTTCAGCATCAGGAAAGTCCAATATACAAAACCTAATACAGTAAACAAATGCAATAAACAAAGCCTAAAGGCAATGGAAGCCAAGATACTTGATCTCTGCAGCACCACGACTTCTTCAAACAGAGAGACAGTCAACAGTCACAGGGTAGTCTAGCAGTCCAGTTTACACATTTCCCTCAAATGTAACGTAACTAACTGAAAAAGGCAACCACATGTCTAACTTTTACCACCGCACAGACCACTGTCACAGTCAGGTAGTGTTTAGTTTCTCTGTTTTTTAAACACACCAATGGATGATTTTTTGTTAGACAGAGGGAGAAATCATGATGAGATCTGTACTTTTCTTGGCTGTTTCTGTGCTAAAGTAAGTCACTCTTCACATATTTGCATGCTTTTCTGCTCAGTTGAACTTATTTAGACTTCTCAAGTACATTCACAGTACACAAGATCAACACAAGACACAAGGTCGGCTAGGCTGCTCTTATCATTAGATGCTTTACTAAAGTAACCCAGGCAGCATATTTCAGGCATAAAAAAGCAGACTGGAAATGTCAAGTTTTTTGCCTGCTTAGTTTTTATCCAATATAAAACAAATGACAGATGCATCTATCGCAGGTATCACCAAATGGGGGTCTGCGGTCCAGGCACGGACCAGGTGATGGTTCTACTAGACCCACAACCAAAGTACAAATGAGAATATGCAATAATCTTTACGGAGTTGTTTTTTTTTTTTTCTCCTGATGGTCACCGCTACAGACTGTAGCCGCAACTAATCGATACCGCGATCGAGTCTGGTGGGTTCTATAAGGTCAAGCTAACGTTATAACTTGAGTCGAGCCATGTCATTTTATCGAAATTATCAGCACACAAGTTTCTGAATAAAATTGAATAGCCAGCGACAGGTATTAAACTTGCTGCTTTATCATCTCGCAGATTCTAAGGGACTGCGGTCATCGGAAGAGCACCCAAACTTTGCAGCAAGTCCCATTATTTAAAAATAGTAATCCAGTGTTGGAATTCTTAATTGAATCAGCAGGATAAGAGCTACTTGGCAAACTAAATGAGGTTCCATTAGGTTACATTACGATGTGTTCAGGGTGCTGTCAATAAAGTGATTATTAGACAAAGATAAATAGAGGTATCACGATATAATAAAAATGATAGAGAAATATCGATAGTAGTACCAATAAAGACCCGGATAGTTAAGGAATCTCGATACTGGTATCAGTATCAAGGAACTTTTAGGGATCTGACCTTTTTAGTTTTTTTTTTCTTTTTTAAGATATTTTTTGTGCTTTTGTGCCTTTATATCTGATTCGGGACAGCTGAAGAGTAGACCGGAAACAGGGAGAGAGGGAGAATGACATGCAGCAAAGGGCTACAGGTGGAATCGAACCCGTGGTCGCTGCGGTGAGGACACAGCCTCTGTATATGGGGCGCTTGCTCTACCAACCGAGCCACCAGGCGCCCCAGGACCTCTTTTCATTTTAATTAAAGACCACTAATACAGGGATGTTAGAACTATTGTCTGAGGCAGGATGCACAATTTTTCTTTTTATCACCTGGAGTGGGGTCGGGGGTTATGGCACAAGCACGATGGACAACCTGGGCAGCACCGAGTAACATTGCAATGCTGACACTTATAGCATTATTTATAACACCAAGGCTTTGATTGTAAACTTTCTAAAAACTAAAGCTACAACAAAACTAGAAAGTAAGACTTAGATGTCCAAGGATCATATTTTAATAGGATATTTAAACTCATTATGCAATCATTTGCCATTGAATTTAAATATTTGTAGCCTTCGATGATGGACCACTTACAATGTGGAAATCTAATTTTGCAGAAGAAACATAAAAATGTAAGGGTGCTCCCACAGAAATTTTTTTAACAGAGAAGATTTCATTTCCTGCATTCTGACACACTAAATGTAGTGGATAGCCTACAAATGGTCCAGTGGTTCTGATGCCCATGGTCTGATGCAATCACCGAAGTGGACCTTCTCTGAATTGTCAAGGTTAGTTTGTTGTCAGCTGAAGTTGATACGGGGGCGGGGGTGCTGGATTGGGGTGGGGGGTGAAGCCGCACCTCCTGCACCTTAACTTCCAGCATCCATGTCCTGATTTTAACTAGAATGTACAAATGGTTTCAAAAATGGACACAAATTAAAGTTAAAATTCATTTTTATGGTGTTTTGTTGTGAAACGTGTTTGATCAATAATATCACTATTTAACAGGTGATAATATGTAAATTCTAGTTGGAATGAGTGCTAACTTTAGCAAGCTAGGCTAACTGCATGTAAATTCCCTTCAAAGTAAATGCAAATCTAAAATCCTAATGAATTCTCCCAAATATAAAACCTTTTAAAGGGGCGAGTAGCACAGCTAAAATACCTTGTAAAATGCCTTTTAGCAACACTTGTGTGTTATACTATGACACGCTCCAGTGAGTAGCTCACCGAACAAGTTGACAGCTCGTCTCCTAGCAACACCAGCCCTTAAACGTTCATCAACTGCTGCAAAGGGAAACACCCACCCAGAGTCCTGAAACTCAGATTTCCAATAAAATGTCCACAAAACTGTTCTATTCACTTTTTATGTATGGAATAATATGCACCATATCCGCTGTGTCATTATAGTTTATATTTCTTGACACAAAGAGTGAACAGAATGCAGATTTCAGTTCAGCTACAAATGCAGAATTATCTCCACCCTGGGATGTAAAATCCTTTTTGGTGTTACTTGTGACACCGTGCACATATTCGGGCATAAACATGACAAACACCCATAAACACACACACTCAGTGGATGTTTATACAGCGACACACAACCTTGAATGCCACACTGAGCTGATCTCCCAGTGCAAACAAACCTCTGTCTGCTGCATTCAAATGTTACATCCTCTCACTGGGACGCTCTCTTTAACTGACATATGTCACCCTCCACTTTGCCAGTGGCTACTTCTGCCTATTTTTTCTTATGTTAATCGCTTGAGGCAATTGCTGCCATCTTCCTTTTTTTTTCTATGGGATTAGAGGAGCATGAGGCCCCAAAGACGTAGCGACTCCCCCGATGAATAGGCAGCAGCTGGAAAACAAAACACACTCACCAGGGAGTCCTGAAAATGACACATTCAGAAATGTCATAACAGGATTGCATCAAATATGATTTTTTTGTTAAATGCAGGGTTATGTGTGCAAAAAAAGGGGATAAATTTGCATTCAGTGCATAGACACCATGATGAATTTTCAGCTCATGATTTCTATGTGCTTTTCTTGTCATCTTGGTGCTTGTGGACAACCTTGATCAAACAAATGATTTTTTCATCCTGTTACCACTCTGTACAGTGACAAAGGACAAAGAACACAGAGGCATGGTTGTCAAGGCAACATGGTTATAGAAGGCAGAAGGCAGATGTGTGCATACACACACATATGCACTCACTCTTTGTCAATGACAGCTTCGCCTGGCTTGAGGATATTCAATCTGTGGGGCTCTGGCATCATTACAGTGTTGTCATTAGAGGCGATGGCAAGTGCTACGTGCGAGGCTAAACATACCCGACTCTGGGTTGAGAGACATGAAACGCAAAAGACAGGGACGCACAAAGGCACTCACTGTCTCTGGATATGTGCGGCGTGTTGCAGCCACCAACGCATTCTGCACACGCACGTGGGCTCCAAAAATCAAAGACTTATGAGGAAGGCTTGTTTAAAAAAAAAAAAAAATAGATGTGAGACACTTATATAAGATTTGATGTTATTAATTTAAGTGTCAGTGTACTCAAATCAAAACAGTTTATTTCTCTTATTATATAGCCTACCTGAAGAAGTATCAAGCCATGCAGATCCTTAAGGCTTTTGTTTTGAGATCTTTACCAGTGAGGTTTAAGTAGCAGCTCAGTTCAAGCTGCAGTTGCAACATTTGGAAATCAAGCTAGCTGTAGCATGAGACTCCTTGGGAAGCGACCCTCCTCTCTCTTTTTTTTTTTTTTAACCTCCGGCTCGCGTTTTATTTCACTTGTTATCGCTCTCTCTTTTAAAGCCAGTTTGCACCAAAGATTCAGCATTGGCAGAGGACGGTTTTAGAGCTTGAGACATGCCATTTGTTTCAACAGCCGATCAGCTCGTACTAACGTCGCCTGTCACCAAGTAGAGCACAAATCAGGAGGTGAGAGTGTCACTGATTAAGCAAAGATAATGTGAGTGTTAGGATTTTTACATATTTGAATACAGAGGCATGAGAAAAAACTGAGATCTTGCAACACTCTCAGAACACATCGCTTACGACTAGTTGTCTCTAGGTATTATGACTTTTTTTTTCCAAATAGAACAAAAAAAAGTGATTTAAGTTAGACAAGTTATTTTACCTTAATATTACCAACAATAGCTTTAAACTGATGTGAACAGAACTGGTTTTATTGTCAAAGTATCTCAAAATTAAATTGGAAAAATGTATCAGCATAACAAGTCCTCAGTACCTTGATGACAGAATACATCTTTTTGGCAGTTATTTTGAAAATTATGTTTGCAGGCAACAATTTTTCCAGTGTATGACGCGCAACATTTTTGTAATGCACACAGACGAGTCAGAGGTGTTGGGGGAAATAGTGGCGTGCGTACAAAGGACAGGACTTTGGGTCTCAAGTCATGAATGTGACGAAGATTAGACAACAAAAGCAGTGCTGGCATCACCCATTTGGGTTTTGGTTAAAGAGAGACTGTGGCATTTGTTAAATGTTAATAAAGTAAGTGTGTCCTGTGGTGTCCTCAAATTTTCTTTATCAAATAACCATAATGATTTCCTAATCTTGACGAAATGCTGATAAGCCTAAACCTACACATAAAAAAACATAAAAGTACATAGAAGCAGCGCGGTGGCTTAGTGGTTAGCGCCATAGCCTCACAGCAAGAAGGTTCTGAGGTTGAATCCAGGTCCGCTCGTCTAATATCAAGAGGGTCCTGGGTTCGCCCTGGTGTAGGACCTTTCTGTGTGGAGTTTGCATGTTCTCCCTGAGTCTGCGTGGGTTTCCTCCCACCACCAAAACATGCATGTGAGGCACATTAGGTTATGTTGGCCCATTGTGGTGCAGTGGCTCAGAACAAACCCTCCACACTAACCTCACAATTTTATTGTACAATTTATTGTATAATGACAATAAAGCTGCCTTACCTTCACTTACCTTAAGCTTGAATATAATAATGGAAATGTTTTCTTCACTGAATATCAAAAAAATGCTGATAACTGCCTACAAGTCATAATAAAAAATAAACAACATAGCAATGTACTGCCTTATAATATGTCTTTTTAATAAACTTGCTTCTTCTTCACTGACAAAGCTGAATAGAAGTTGACTGGGTTTATTCTAATTTACCCCATTAAAAAATGACCGTTTCTCGTGCCAAAATACCTTCAAACAGGATTTTTCTTCCTCTTTTTGAAGGTGTATGGCTGTACAGAGCTGTGTGTGAATGTATTCTGGTACACACATACACACAAACAGTTTGTCTTTTTAAGTAAGTGAAATTTTGAAGAGTTTATCCAGTCCAAGAAGTAAACATGAAGTTAAGCTGTGTTCTATCGTATTGATCTTGTTAATTTCCTTCACTGTTACTTGACTACTGAAGGTCAAAGCGAAACACTTACAAATAGGGAAAGTTAGTTGGTTAGCTCATTAGGAACTTCATTGTTTACACTGTGGATAATTAGCTTTTGCCTCACCACACAACTTAAAAAAAAAAACAACAAAAAAAAAACATTTGATAACTTGATGAAAACAGACAATACTTTATACTAATTCTTTCAAGTTATGGCTTTAAAAATAAGGGATGTTTTGTCTAGAAGGGTTTAAGCTGAGTCACATAGTTATTAGAACAGGAAGAAAGGGAGCAGGCATTTTTCTACCCCAGCTTTAGACACAAAACTCACAATCTGACTCAGGTGCAGCCTTCAGAACATGTGAATGTCGGCATCATTCAAATGCTTTTAATTTAGAAAAATTAGAACTAAATTAATTAGTGAGAGCTCCATGTGATAGCTTCAATTTTTTTTACCTGCCACAGCAAAGCAACAAGATACTCAATCATATTAATACGGCAGTGGTGCAGGTGCTCATCTTAAAGGTTACTTGCTCTCGTGGTTGAATAATGCAAAGGTGCAAAAGAACCAATGGCGTCATAGCTTCAGCAGTCCTTTGCACTTATTTGTGTGTCTGTTGCGGAGCGGTGCGCGGTGTTCTTGCAAAAAATATCTCTGTATTGTCATTTGATGCTCAACGTGTTTCAGGTCTTTAATATTATTGTTCAACTCATCTGATATCTACAGATAAAGACAGGATGATTATTCACATTAATTTCATACTCATTAAAGCACAAAGTGACTCCTGGTGCCCTCTGCGGAAGCATTTGCATTCATTATGTTTCTCCACACGTTTTATATTGTTAGTCTACCTTTTAAATCGTCATTGTTTATTTTAAACATAATGCGAGTAAAGGACAGACCTCAGCACTTGCCACTCCTGGACATTATTATCAGTGAACCATTCTTAGACTTACATGATAATGAAGATCTGCACTGTGAAGATATAAAGGCCTTCCTAATAAGTGATTCATTTATTTAAATGTCATGGTCATTGGCTGTTTAATAATACACTACAGTAATGTCACTTCTGTTAAATTGTAGCCCAAATTTAAACATTTCACACTATTTGATAATGTTCAGTTGACTTGAGCCCCATGTGGACAAACATGACAATGTTTATTTGCCACGCTGCAGAACATTTATGTGTGCTCAGTATTTACTAATTAACATAAACCAGATGTTTTGCAGAAATTGTTTTCAATACATTTGGCAGCAGTGCAGTGGGAGTGGCGGAGTAGCCCTCACTCCAGACTGACTCTCTTGATTTTCCCTCAAAATGACTGTAGTGCACATGTAATTTTGTGTCTTTTTATTTGTCTTGTATCAATAAATGTTCCAATACTGTCAAAATTCTCCGGCTAGGTCAGCAGAGATATCTTGATATGCAAATAAAAGATAATTCTTTGATTTGACATGCAACTATCAAAATGAAAAATTCAAGGTGTTTTTAAAATTTTCTTCCTACTTGATGATCGTCAATTAATCACGGTCACTTTTAAGGCCTTCTGTGTCACAGGTGGAATTTGTCAGAAATAAAGGTTCTAACAGCATCCATTGGTCTCCTGTGCAACACATTTCTTATGTTTGTCAAGCTTCATTAATCTCCCCATTCAATCGCATCCAGAGCGGTCCTTGAAAATACTTTCCACTTTCACAACTGCTCCTTGGAGGCACACTGAGACACGTAGCGGGAGAGGAAGAGAAAGGGGAGGCTTGGTAAAGTGAGGTGGTGAAAACTCTGATTGATTTTCCCATCATGGCTTGAAATAGCATATTTATTGATTGCTTATAGGGAAGGGGAGGGGTGAAGGGTGAAGGTCGCTGAAGAATGGTGTGACGCCGATAAAGTCAGTCAACCGTTCTGCTTGTTCAAGTCAGCAAAGGTCAGCCGAAAGGTTACGATGCTGACCCTTCTACTGCAAGGATGCCACATAAAATGTTTCAAATAATAATTGACATTATCTTTAACATATTAATATATCTACACTGTGCATTACCGTCAGGGAGCTGAAATAATTTAGCCAACCATGGCTGAAGAGGCTCGTTATATGTCAGATGATACGTTCGTGCTGGCTGGCTTTTTAAAAGCTGACTACACTTTTGACTTCACTCAAGTGTGTACTGTTCAAGTGTAATGCATCAGTGCACAATGTACATCTGAAGCACTTCTAAGCCTGGTCACACAAGCATATAAATCAGTGGTAACAATATTGTAACTCTGGTTCAATTCAATAAGCCAGTAAGCACAGGCAGAGCCCTCTACTGTACACTAAAATGTGTTACAGCAGTGGTTTTTTTTTAGCACAAATAAATCTCAACACATGACTTTATTTTGACGTCCAGATTTACTTTCCATAGCATGCCTCTTAACTTGGGACAGCCTCCTTGCTGTTTCCTATTCACCAAAGCTGGTTGCAGAGGCTCCATGGCACTGGCAGTCTACAAACTACAACAAACTAAACAAGCCAGAGTCAAACAAACTGGAGCAACAGATGAGAGGAGCAGACAGTACTGCTCCGATGACTAATGGGGATCAGAAATAAACGATAAACAGATAACTTTACGAATGAGAAGCTGAAAAAGAATTTTAAAAAGAGGCTCAATAAACTAAAACAAACAAAAAAGGAGAAAAAAGATTCCCCTAACTAGTTTGTCATGTTTTTTTGTTTTTGTTTTTGTTTTTTTTTTATTCAAGCAACACCACATTGGTGGCATTTGTTTTATCTACCCCAAAATATACAACCAAATACTAGTATTTTAATTGAGATTATTCATAGAATTTTATAGTAACCAACTAGATTATTTTTTTTTAATCATGGTGGTGGTGGGGAGGGGGGGTTCAGGGAAGGCAATTGCCCCTATGGTAGATAAAACATGATGAAGTGCCCTCTAAGCTGCCCTCCCAGTGGATAAACGTGGTAAATTGCCTCCACACATACAACAGGCCCCCTTTTTGCCATCTTTGCCCCTGCCCTCCAAACATTCTGAGTCTGCCAGTGGCATCAGCGCATGCAGAGTCTACACCGTGAGCTATGCAAGTTGCCTCACCTTTGACAGCATTTATGCCTTTGTGTCCGCGTGTCCGCGTGTCCGCGGTCCTCTGTGTTAAAGTTAAAAGCCACAGTGTTGACTTCCCTAACATGTTCTTTGTTGCCATAAACAATGGCTGGTGCAGCTGGGCAGTTCGTGTTGGAGTTGAAGCTGATAAACATGTAATATGAGATATTTCTACATTAGTAATTGCAACGAAGAATTGAGGAAAGACGTCACATCTGTACGACCCCCGATTAGCAGAGGGAGGGTGAACTGAGGGAATGTGAGCCAACCAAGCTAATAAATCATAGCTGTTATGGTCTGCATTGCTGCGATGTCCAGTTACATTTCTGGGGAGGTGCACGTAGGCTGCGGCGTAGATACACTGTAGATTCAATGCAGAGACGTAAATCAATCGTTAGGTTGGATAGCAACTACTCCTTCAATAATCAAAACCGCTGCAGTGAAGTGGGCGCCCGAAACACATCCAATTACACTCACGTAGAGGTGGGTGGAATTATCACTTGACCTCACAGGGGTAATAAAACATGCAACTAACATCCTGTACATCTCACATCCTGTGTTTTAAAGGAACACAGAAAACTACAGGAATATAATGCCCATGGGGAGGTGGGTGGGGGTCAGGTGTAACCTAACCTTACCTCCCTAACCTGACATATCTGACCTCTGAGTCTAACTTTCACAGTCAATTAATCAAGAAGTTCTGTCAATATAAGTAAGCTCAGTGCTACATTCAGTAGCTCTTATAGCCTCAAAATAATCCCATGGCATTCTTTTCCTCTACCGTTTACTTTCAATGCTTTACCCTTAGGATGGTAGCACTGATGATTTGCCTCAAATGCAGCTGTGATGTCAGAAGAGCCTGAATTATTTCATGCTGCGTGTTTCAAAGGTTTGCACATGAAGTGATTGGAGAGTTCGTCCTTGAATATGAAAGTGCAGATTCAAGGCCCACTGCTGCAAGGATCCAATCTACAGAAGATATTGGACAATCCCTGCTGCAATGCTGACCATGTGCTTTGACCTCGTTATGGAGAGGGCGAGCAATTGACTAATTTCTCCCATGGGTGATGAGGAAATTAAAAAAGCAGGGACTAATTGGCAATTGCAAGGTCTAGACTGAAGGCCAGATGCTGTAGGGCCAGAGCTACTTGGCGCCTCCCATCTGAGTAGTAACAGCTTCTAAAACCCACATTATCCTTCATACTGAAGATATGATTTTATGCAATGGTTCACTGGCGGTTTGATGGGCAGGAGCGAAAACAGAAAAGGGCACTTACTGTTTGCGGTGGGGCACCACCCCGCAAAAAGTCACTGGGCACTTTACCATATTTTGTCCACTGGAAGGGCATCCTAGAGGGCACTTATTTATTTATTTTTTTTGCACTGGAAGTGCACCCTCCAGGGTACTTCATCATGTATTTTCTACCATAGGGGCGTCCAATAGGGCACTTCAGCAGCGTTTTGTCTCACATTAGGGCACCGGGGTGAGGGGTGGGGGTTGCACCCAAGACCCCGCCCACCATGTTTTTATTCTTATGATGTTTCTCAGCCTTATTCATTTTCAATCATCATCAATAAACTCATTACCAAATCATTTCAGTGCTCAAATGCTATGTTCATGTACATTGTCATCTGTTTTGTTTTTGTTTTAATGAAAAGAAGGGGAAAAAACATCAAATCAAGATCACATTATGTCTGTATTAAGGGCTTTACAACATTAAGTGCAATAGTTTTAATGCCAACAGTTAAAGGCCCAGTAGGTAACTTTGCGAAAGTGCAAGTGA
>JAQLOL010000026.1:21811444-21822257 GCA_029783665.1 Naso thynnoides
ACACGCACACACATGCGCATGCACACACACACAGATCCCCTCCCTCACTCTGCCTTCTCCTCGCCACATCAGCCCACACACACACACAGACACACGCACACACACACAAAACAGCCATAATGCACCCACAGAAGACGTACCGTATCTGTAGCAACCAGAGACTCCGAAACAATATCGCCTCTCTCTCACCATGAAACACACTCTTCTTGTGTGTGTCTGCGTGTGTGTGTGTGTGGGGGGGTTGACAGAGGTGAAAATAGCGACCTGACGGTGTATCGTCTTGAGCTTCCCAACCAAGTCGCGGACTTTAGTTTCCGTTTCGAGGACCCTCTACCTGATTGGTGGAGAGCGTTCAGACCAGTCGGATTTTGGCAAGTACGATTACAGGCTGCAGGCGGAGCCAGAGGAGTTGGATTTTGTCCTAAATTACCCATTTAATGTCTAACTATCAGAATATAGTGACAGTTCAAATATGCAGAATAATGCAAATATGACTGAATAATTGTTAATAATTCCTACCTACTGCAGCTTTAATTACAGAATGTCAATGTGTTTTTTGCCTTAGTAATAATTGTAATATTTTATACTATTACACTACTTGTAGGGCTGGTTTTGCACTGATGCACTCTTCACCTGTGGGAGCCATCTGTCCCTCATGTAATAAACTTCTTTGTGACTCGTCCAAAGCTGTACAATTTAATCCACACCTCACAATCTTTTACATCAAGGCAATTCACAGGTCTTCCCCATCGAGGTGAGGACACATGCTGTCGATGGACACAGGATCTAATACAATGAGGCTGTGGCCATGATTCCCTCAGGGACCTGCTTTATTCACTTGTTTTCCTCTGTTTGGACTCTCTGATATATGTGCATAGCTGTGCCCCGAGGGACGCGTTCAGAGAGCCCTTCTTGATATTTCACTTGTAAAGAGCCTCCAGGTGGAGTGGAGAGGTGGAGTGGAGAGGTGGATTGGTGGGAGAGGCGGGGCACTTATTTCATTGTATTGGCCACAGATGCTAAAGCTTTAATCTCCCCAAGGTCAAAGGCAGATATTTCTGATGAGAAGGCCGTTGAAGTCTAGATTTTCATTTAGAGCCCCTCTATTAAATAGACTGACCACAGCGTGCAGCCTTAAAGCATCTGATGTAGCCGCTCAGACTTCCTTAGGAGACAATCAGTCACCCAGGAAGAGAGATGCTGCTCTGTGTTTTTATGTGTCTACACCGACGCTTGTGTGTGCGTGCTGCACTCTTTTCCCCTTTAGAGGATGAAAGCCATTATGTTTGGCGGTGAACATGACACATCACAAATGGGTTGAGGTCACTGTGAGCCAAGCAGACTGGTCAAACTTTTCCTCTTTACAACACTAAAATGTCATTCCACTTGGCTAGGCAGAACTGCGCCAAACAATAGCAAATGCTGCAGTCATGAAACGGGCCTTCCTGTCGTGCATGACTCCGGATACAAAAGGTACCGCAGAGATAAGATGTGTCGAAATCGCGCTGAGAAGCAACCCTGCCTCCTTTGTCTTTTTGAGCCCGAAGTCTCCAGCTGATCTGATGGGATTACACCATAGGACTGGGGAAAACGCCCCACCCCTTCACTACCATCGCTCATCCCATCAGATGCCCTTTTCTGAGGGGTAGGAAGAGAGTCAGCCAGAGGAAAGGAGAAAGGGGAGAGAGAGGAGAATGATGGAGTGAGGAGGATGTGGGGAGGGAGAGACAAAGTGGAGATGGAAAATGACAATATAATATGATTTGATTTGTGGGGCAGAATGGATTCTCAGTAGCTATTTTTCTGAGAGAAAGAAGATGGGGAGCAGGGACAGGGAGGGTGAGGAGGACAGAGGAAAGTGGGGGAGATGGGTGGAGTGTGAACAGTAGGGCCATGGAGTTCATTTAGCACCGGGGCCGTGAGACGGCTTGACAGCTGCTGGTGAAGGCATTAGGCAGCTCACTTCAGTCCAATTTTACTTTTTTCCCCTTCCTGCATCCCTCTCTGTCTTGTTCGCTGTCTCTGAATGGTTGTCTTTGTTGGACCTGTGGTGTCCATCACTCACTGCTACGTATGGGCCCGACTATAGAGTTTAGTGAGTGAACACAACTCATAACAATGACAAAAAACAACATTACAATTCATTAACAGTCACAGAATAGCTGCAGGCGATGGGGCATTTTAGAGGTCATAAATTAGGAAAGTCCGCTCCCTTAAAGCCTGTAACTCAGAAAGTTTGGTGCCACAGCTCGACACTATACCTGTCATTCGAGAAAAAATGACACCTGCTTGCGGAGAATGACTGACGTCAAAAAAAATCAGAATGCATTCAAATGAGTTTGTTACATCCAGCACTCTAAAAAACAAGACACTAGCTCCTGCAAAGTGAGTGAGAGGGAGAAAAAATGACAGGAAAGTGATTTTCAAGGAGTCAGTCGGAGACTTGGTTGATAAAGCAATGGCTTTAATATAAGATTGATTGTTTTTATGATAGGGATAGTTAATTAGCTCCCACGTAGGGTTCATTTGTGACTTTTTATTCCTTGGGAAAATTAACTCTTCAGCTTAACAAATATGAAACAAAACCTTGGTTTGAGTTTCTGCCTGCAAATGGTTTTATAATTCCCATCCTGCAAAATGTGTAATAAGACTGTGCTTGGAATCTATGTGAATCCATTTTCAGGCTATTTTTCAACAGAATGACTGATTTTTTTTTACCAGCAGCTAAGAGGCAGCCATAATTACTTCTGTCAAGGACCTGAACCCTCTCAGAGAGAAGCAAAACAACATTACCTGTCAACAAATCTGTCTGTCTCACTCTGTTTCTATCTCTGCCTTTCTTATCCTCAATTCTCAGTTCAAAGAGCATCCGTAGTATTAAGAACTGAGCAAAATTCTCAGAAATACTGAGTAAAGCAATGGTACAAAAATAACAAAATAAAATGCTAAATAAATGTTTTTTTGTGTGAGGAAGTGTGTTACTCTTGTAATCAATGGAGGCTCTCTTAACACCAGAGGGGCCAGAATTCCATACCTACGAGAAAGGCCGTGAGTGGTCATTCTGACCGCCAGATTTCAAATTCCATCATCTCTCATGATAAATACCTAAAATAAAGAGTAATGAATTTTTAATGTTAGGGTATCTTTTTAAAAAAGTGAACACCTGAAGATGTGCCAAGAAGGAAGAGAAAACAGCCGGATGCAGGGAGCTCTGCTCTGCTGTGCGCCACGCTGCTTTGAGGGATAAATTTGCCTCTATAAATCAAACTCGTAGGTGCTATCAAAGTTTTATTTTTGACAGAGATGGCAATAGTTGCCAGGTAACCAAGATGTAGCAGCTACTGTGCGAAACGTATCAATTTAACTGCAGCAAAACCTGTGTGGTGATTATGACCACCTGTGGACAAAATAGGTAGAAATGATCATATTTTCTTTGCCCTTACTGTAATTTGTGTAAATAGCATTTTAAATGAAAAAACTGATATTTTTAAGAAAAGTCAGGGACCAGCAGCATTGTGATTTTTAATTCAACAAAATTATAAGACATCTAAATGTGAAAACAAAATCAAATCGACCATCTTGGCTGTTCTAACGTGAAAGCCTCGACATATTCATCGAATGATTCTCGCAATGACAAGTTTACACCAGAGAAGTCTGATTAAGTTTTCAAGCTGAGTTTTCTTTTCTAATCATCTTGTCCAAAATCAGTCAGCCTCTCCTCACACCATTATAATAAAATCACATACAGTTTCCATATTGGATTACAATGCCAGCAGGCAGACTAACACTGTGAAAAAAATATTGTGAAATTTACAGTAAATTACTGGCAGCAATTAACAAGTAACTTACTGCAGTTATATTTACAGTAAAACTACAGTACTTGTATCTACACTAGCGGTTTCTTTATTGTGACATTTATTTACAGTTTTGGATGGTTCAGTTTAATCCTTTTTATAGTGCCAATTTTTTTATTCTGTATTTTCTACAGTACTGTTCCTTACAGTAAGGTGTATTTACAGTGCCTGCTTCTTTTTTGGAATTTTTAATTTATTCACTGTATCGTAGCATAAGCTAACTACTGTGATTTTCAGCAGAAGTCATTCTCTGTTGTAATTTTTCTGCCGTAAACTGATATCCATATAACCATATAAAGCACTCTACTGTAAAAAATGTTTACAATGTTTGACTGCATGTAAAACAGTAAATTACTGTGAATTTCACAGCAATATTTTACAGTCAACAGTTACTCTACCTCTGGTGTCGAGCTCAGCAGTTGTGGGCTTGGTTAGTACCTGGATGGGAGACCTCATGGGAAAAATAAGTTGCTGCTAGAAGTGGTCAGCAGGTGGCGATCTGTCCTCTGGCCAAAAACATTAACGCCATTGCACCAGTGCAGTGATGGGGACACTGTGCTGCAGGAGATGCCATCTTTTGAATGAGATATTAAACCGAGTTCCTGACTCACTGTGGTCATAAAAGATCCTGCGGCACTGTTCACGGAGAGTAGGGGTCCCCCAGTTTTCTGGCTAAATTCCTAACCTGGCGTATTCAGTCTGGCCCCCTAATGCACCTGGTTTATTCACTGATTTCATTCTCCACCTTAAGCTATTTTGAGTGTTCTGCCGCATATTGGCTGCCATGCGGCATCACCCACGGGTGCTACATACTGGTGGTTAGTGAGATCCCCCCTTCACTGTGGAGCGCTTTGAGTATCTTGAAGAGCATTGTATAAATCCAATCAATTATTAATTATTACAGGAAATTTAAACAGAGACATTAAAAGTGAGTAAAATCATTTAAAGCATTTTAAATGGTTAAGTCTGTGATGTCAGGGATGATGTGTGTGACACATATCCCACCCCTTTTTACCTCAAAAACCAGGGAACATATCTGGATAATCGAGTTGGCACTAAGCTGTAAAAAGAAAAAGTTGTAGCTAGCAAAAGTACAACTTGTACTGGAAAAAAAGTGAGTCATTCTTAGCCTTATTTGGGGGAAAAGTTGTCAAACTTTTTTACTGATAATTTTTTTTCAGATTTGACTGACTCTTAAGTATATACAGTTTATATTTCCTGTAGACCGCTGAGAGTGAAGTCATAGCTTTCACCCCATTCATTTAAACAGGGCTCTGCTATTGAAAGCCCCAGACAGTTGCTGGAAGGCGGCACTAAGATGGCTGCTTTGTGGTGGGACTAGCGCCTAATGGCTAATGTTAGCCTGTAAAGAATTTTACATATTTAATGTGTGCATGCGTGTCTGCATGCCTCTCTTCACTGCATTGCGCTCACATGTCTTTGTTGTCCTTCGTGCCGATGTGTGTTCAGTTAGGCTGTGAGAGTATTAAAGTTCTGTAGTGACAGACAGTGTTGTTCCACTTTGGTGTAAAAAGGGGTCGTGTCTGGCAGAGAGAGAGGCTATTATGGCTCCTTTATGGATTATGAGGCAGGAGAGTGACCCTTATCTCAAGGTGAACGTCAGTAGCTGCCCTTGTCGCAGTCCATCACAACACTGTTCCCTATTACATTACAGGTGATGGCCCTGGCAGCACCTCATTGCAAACAATATCCATCTTAACAAGTCATTTCATGCGGTAATGATCCCTACAGATTTTATTTCCCTTAAAACAAGTGAAAAATTCTAACAGTAAAATGGGGTGATTTTATTTTCTTTCAATGCAGTTTGTCCTGGAGCAAGTGACAGTTTCTGGTAATAAGGCAAATCACTCAGTCTGGCTATCAGGGATAATGCCACTCAGTTTATGAAAATTCTTGACACCAGGTGCTTCAGACCAGAGACAGTTGAGGCTGTACAAAGTGGACTGTTGACTTCTTTAAAGGGAGTTTTGTCACACTAATTACTTGAGCGACCTGTTGAGATGGAACACATGCGCTCCACAGCGTAGTCAGATCGTCAGTGTTTTTGGATATGTGACTCACACAGCTGCTTATTCAAAGACATACCTCACACACTAATCAGATCTCACACACACACACTCATCAGGTTTAATTAGTACAACATGTGAGACCTTTGTGATATGAGAAGTACCTTTCTCTAATAAGAGATAATTAAAACGAGGTTCTGTATTTCTCAGTGTAGGTCCACGCTCATTCATTTGCATAAGTGCTGATACAGACGTTTTTCGCGTAAAGGGATATTTTAATTATTTATATTTGCTTTTGCTGTAGCTGTAGAAAGCCTGCAGTTTTGTTTTTTTTTGCTGTCTTTACCAACACGTCTTCATACCCAAACAGTCAGAATAGATTGTCAGTGACTCCCAAAATGAAAGGCTATATTTGACCAATGGAGAGTACCAGTGGAAGGTATGCTAAACAACAAGAAAGTTATGTAAATTAAACGTGATCAACTTTATAAAGAAGTCGTGGTTTGTGAGGTTTAGACACCAAATAATAATAATAATAATAATAAGCTGCCTGCAACTGCTTGTACAGACGATATTTCTAGACATTTTTCTTGTTGGAACATACTGATACTCTGTTGCCAGTAGCAGTGATGTTTCAGTGTCAGAAGAGACTCACCCCCACCCTGAGTGCCCTGTATCCCGGTACCCCCAACTTCCTCCTCTGATATGAGCATCTCACCTTCAATCAAACATCAATATTATTCATTTTGTGACCCACCGCTTCATTCATATTAAATCTCAGTCGGTTTGCTTTGACCTCTAACTGGTGAATAATAATAATAATAATAATAATAATAATAATAATAATAATAATAAATTTAATTTGTAAAGAACTTTTCATAAAAGAATCTCAAAGTGCTACAGAGACCTAAAACAACATAATAAAATCAACAACTAGTAGGAGGCAAAGAGGTAAGAACAACTAAAGAGAAAGGAGGAGTAGGGACACAGGATGGGAAAATGAAAAAGCAACTAAGGACAGCTTAAAAAGGCCCGCCTGAACAGATATGTTTTGAGTCCTTTTTTAAAAGTGTCCACAGACTGGGGTTTCCGAAGATGATCAGGAAGGGAGTTCCAGATATGGGGGGCAGCGGAGGTGAAAGCTAATTAAAAAGCTAAGGTTGGCTGTAGCCTCAAAAGATGCAGATGAACTCCTTTCATGCTTGAAAATGCATTGATTTTGTATTTTTTTTTAGTTCAGTTCTTTCTTTTTGCATAACAGTAGTGCACTAAAGTTGAGCAGAATGATTCTCCCTCTGTGAATCTCAATAGTTCCTGATTGTCAAAGGAGACTGATTGGAGGACAAACTACAACCGCTGTCATTAGATTAAAGAAGTGGATACATAAAGAACTTGTCAGTAGTCAGCCATTGTTTTGTAAAGGATGTCACAGTTAAAGATGACTGATTGCAGGTCAGCTCCACGACCCTTAACTGGAAAAGGCAGGTAAAGCTCAATGAAACATACTGATGAGACTCTGAATGTGTTGTTCTTGTTTGACAGGTGTAATAAATTTTCATTAAAATGTATTATATATAATGTATGGAGATTACTTACTTACTTTGACTGTAAGAAATATTACACAGGTCTTTTGGAGGAGCTTAGAAAACTCTATTGTGCTCATAAAGGTGAAGAGTCAGTAAAGCTGATCTCTAAACACCTGTTCATGTCGACAGATAAGACCCCATTAAAAGAAATAAACGGATCTATTCTTGGAAAAATGTTGATGAAAAAGTAGAAACAGTTCAAACTCTCCACACTTTTGATTAAGGTATACATCTGTCACGCATTACTTATTCAATTATTCATTCATTCATTCATTTAAGAAGACCAGTGCTACACTAACAGTGTGCGAAATACCCTGGGGCAGTCACGGAGTCTCCCCTTAGCCAGTGCTCCAGTGTTAAGCTGAAGTCTTACAAATGGTGACCAGTCAGACAATGGACCGGCATAAATGTTACCTGCGTCAGCCAGTCCAGACCCTTAAAGTGATATTTCACTGCAAAACTACATTTGGTGTATCAGTTACTCAGGCTTAGATGACTTCAATTAAAGAGTAGGGCTGCACCTAACGATTACTTTTTTTGATTAATCCTATTATTTGTTACTTGATTAATAGGCTATAACAACTAATTTACCCAAAATAAAATGTTAAAACATGTCATTTAATTATTAAAATATTATTAATATTATTAATATTTTATTCAATCATCTTTAATCATCAACAAACAATTATGACTACGTATGCACTGCAGGGCATAATTCCCCAACAAAAAATAGCCCAGTCTAAACTTGTAATCTTGGAGTTTTCAACACTTTCCTAATGTTGTTTGTTTGTGGCTAATAGAGTAAAGAGCAAATGTAAAACAGCCAAATAACAATGTGAGATGATACGAGGTGTAACACAAACTCGGAGCCCATTGGCTGCGTTCGCCATCTGACTTCCAGTAGACAGCGATACAGCCTCCGCCCCATTATTCTCGGGCTTCCGTTAGAGGAGGCAAATTTCCATTTCCGATTTCCTTCTCCGCATGCCGCTTGCTGTTTACAGTCTGACTGTTTACAGTTACGCAGACTACAAAAGACTACAACTGGAAATCAGGGCTTTTCTGGTACCAAGATCGCCCTACGTTGCCTACAATGTAGAGTCTGTTTATAGAGACTAGATGTAACATGACGTTAAACAGCTACAGTGATGCAGGAGGAACAAACATTTAAATTAGAAAATCAACTACCAACAGCAACACATTCCTTGTGTTCATAATCCTAATATATATTATGTTACTGGGGGGGACAAAAAGCTAACAGGACGTACGGTGCCATCTTGCTTCTGCAGCAGCAGTACTAACACATGCTACCGCCATGCTCGAGCGCTTCATGGAGGTAGTACTGCTATCATACGCCATCTCTAATTTGCAGAGCTTGCATAGCACCATGTTTTTCGGTCTCCCAGACTTGAGATGACCGTGGGCGAATTTTTGTCGCCTCAGGTGGCTCGGTTGAGTCAATGCTACTTGTCTGACTTGGCGCAGCCATCTTACTTCCTCCTTGCAACGCGTCAACGCAAATTACGTTAATCAACGTATATACGTAATCGATTACGTCGACACGTAGCCCAGTTATTTCAGCTAAAAAGCTACTAAATCCGACACATCTGGTGCAAGGCCCCCTGTCACATCCCCAGCCAAGTGCGTGTATTAGATACCAAAAATATATTGGATTCAGTAGGTTTTTAGCCGAAAGAAAAGTGTTGGATTACGCGACACAGAGCTTTTGAGAGTTTGGATGGAAGTTTTGTGATAGTTTTGATGTTTTGAAACTGTATCTCTATAGACTGCAGCAAAAACAGCTAAAGTGAGTGGCTCGCGCTCTTAAAAAAAATCTGCTTACTGTGAAATTACACAGGAAGGACAAAAATATATTTTTCAACTGAAGACATCTAAGGGTGCGTAATTAAAACACAAAATATAGTTTTGTGGTGAAATATCGCATTAAAATGAAGCGTTGTTGGCATTTTACCCCCCATCACTGATCATGGTGGAAGCAGTTCAGCAGTTTACCTGGAGAGGCTCATTATGCTTCATATTGTTTTATTTGTGTGACTTGAAGGATACCTGAAGAGGTTAAAGTACCTTGTATTTAAAAGAAATGTAATTCAATGGACGAGTTGGAAAAACTAAAAATTTTAAATGTCTGTTTTAAATGTTTGCACTATAGACTGTTATACCTCTACTGCCTCTTTTTGTCTTCATACCGGCTGCTGTTAGATTTTTATTTTTTTGCACATTCTTACTTACCTTGTGCCCATACCATGCTGCTATTGAATATTTTTGCACATTTCCTTCTAAAGTTTGTACTTAGGTTTATTCTACTGTATATTATTTCTTTTCCTGCTGCTGTAACGTGTAAATCTCCCCGCTGTGGTCACAGGGGGAGGAGGAGTGTTTTCATGTCAATGACTGTTGCTGCAGTGATTATTTAAATCATATATGCATCACACTACGGGCCACCCACCTGCAGAGTCACACAAACAAAGCATGAACGCATCTGGGCTGAAAATCAAATTGCACCTGGACAAGGTGACACAAGCCATAAAGATGAGGAAAAACATGATGGGATCTGGTTCAGCTTTGGAGGCAGGGATGAAATTGAAAATGCAACCGTGTCAGAATCATTTGTGATTTGGTTTGGCATGTTACAGCCCTCAGCCTGTAAAACTAAGCGTGTCCTGTGTTCACATGTAGTTTTTTTTTTTTTAACTTCCTTGTGGTTCATTGACCCGAGGATGCTGTACAGTGACAGCTCCCGCCCCACTCGGTTCATTCAGGCCACATCTGTAACTGTTTTAATGAGCTCACGATCAATCAAGTGGATGAAAGAGAGAAATAATTAAATAGCCGATCGGAATAAACGAATCACCACATCCGTCCTTTAAAGTTGGCTCAGGAGGTGAAGTTTATTCACTGTCTACGCACATCACGTCTGAGTCAAACAAGGGGGAGAAAGAAAAAAAGGAGAGGAAATAAACATGCCCTGCAGGAAATATTCGCTCCAGCATCAGGTCGGAGGAGGTGGGGAGGAGCGAGCGGAGGGTCTTTATAAGAGCAAACCTTCACCCAGGACCAGCGCAGAGGAAACTCACATTCTTTAGTTTGAAGCTGCATGCGTCCAAAGCCGGGAAGTCCTCCTTGACCAACTGCGGCCACTTTTTGTTCTGGCACCTTCAGGCGACGATGGAGGTGCTGAAGTTTGCAGCTGTGTTGTTGGTGGTCGTGTTCGTGCAGGTTTTCGGCGCGCTGGGCACTCCGCTCTCCAGAGAAGAAGAGGACGGGGAGGTGTGGACGGCGGGGAACTGGCAGGTACACAAAATAATAATAATAATAATAATAATAA
>JAQLOL010000026.1:21847877-21865144 GCA_029783665.1 Naso thynnoides
TTTTTTTCCTTCCGTTTTTTGGGGGGTGATGGGTGGGTATATAAATAAATAAGAGACCCAGTTGCTATTTACAGATATCTTCCTCCCCTTGCGTGGGCAACATACACACTCAGCAGAATCCCAAGTGTACCTACATAAACGTTTGTGGAGGACTGAAAGAGTGAAGGCTGAAGTCAAGTGTGAAGCTTTACTGCCTCCTTGTGGACGATTAAAAAAAGAGCTCAAACCACCACTGTCACAGTCATACTAGAAAGTACTCTACTGATAGACAGATAGACAGACCGACAGACAGACAGATTGATAGATAGAATTCAGATATTTCACTAAGCGTACACATGTAGAAAAACAGTCAGGTACATCATGTTCTAAGTGTCCAGTAAATATTCCAGTTGACTCAACAAGGTTGCATGCCTGCGTGGTGAAGGGAAGGTGTTTGAAATTTTCCTCCTTCACTTGAATAAAAAGCTACAAATTCACATTTAATGTGCTTAGAATTGAAAGTTTCAAACATACCATGATATTTCTCCATTGAATGACCTACGGGTTACATTCTGTTTGTTATTTCCATGCTTAGTTTTTGTGCAATTATCATTTCTAAAGTCAAACTAGACAACTTTTGGGCTTAACTTTGTCATTGCGATGTATAACCTGTTTAACAGTGTGACAGTGGTTGAACAATGACACAGTTTGCTGCTAAACTGGTCTCCGGTAAGCCCTGTTTTTGCCATGATATTGTCATTGCCACCGGAATGAGGTTTGCACGGAAAACATTAAAAATCAGTGACGCTCTCTGTAGTGTCTGTCCTAGTTGGCCGGTCTACGCTGCGCCTCTTAGCGACAGGTAACATCGACACAAGCTAATTAGCCGTTTGTGCCTTACGCTCTGACTCACCTCTGCCGACAACAGAGTGTCTGCAAGCCACACTGAGCTGAGACGGACCAGTTTACTCCACTGCAACTTTCCCTGCAACCATTTGGTGTCAGTTCAAACTGGACTTAAACGAGAGAGAGACAACAAACGAAATGAAACGCAAGCCAGCGCAAACAGCTGAAGCTCAGTTGCTTTCCAGCAAGTCTCATGCTACAGCTAATGTTAGCTCGGTCTTTCAGACAGGAAGTCTTTTGATATCAATGCGTTGGGGTCTTTAGCATAAACAAAGTCAGCGTGTCCTGAGCAAATTTTTGCGTTTTGCACATCTTTGAGAATCACAACAGCCCTAACCCTAACCCAAGTGACCATGACTGAAGCTGATATTGAACTTCAGGAAGAAGCGTACCGCATTGAACCATGTTTATTTGACCCAGAATATACAGAAGACAAATTGAGAGCTGAAAGGCAGATAAGCAGGGGTCCAGCCAGCAGCAGCGGAGTATCCACAAATATCAAGAACGGCAGATACTTGTTGGTGTACCTGCAGTCGTTGCGTACCAATGGCATCTGAGGATGAGTGTTGATGCTGAAAGGAATGGGACTTAGTGGAGGCAGCCCGGTTAGAGCTGGAGACAATGACCGAAGACGGTATGCCAGCATAGTGTCATGTCAGGCTTTCGCAACAGGAAAATCGGCGGAACTAATGCAAGCACTTTTCAGAAAAAAAAAACAGATACAGAATATAATAAACACCTGGTATTGAACAGAATCTTTGAATTGTATAAATTGCTCATTTCACGACATTTGTAGGTGCCGTTTAAGTAAATGGGGAGGAAAATTTCAAACACCTGCCCTCTGTCACAGAGGCGTGGAATCTTTAGGAGTCAACTGGAGTATTTACTGAACACACTGATAACTGCATTTTAAGCCATATATTGAATCTTGTGAAAATACTGCTCCAAGAGAAGGGGCATATTTATGTTCTTGGCATCAGCACTTCTGCCAAGACATCAGGATCGTCAAATACACAACCCTCAGATGTTGGCCGCAACCACTAAAAGGCTCTGAACAGTAAAAAGGCACCAAGACAGGGAAGTAGGTTTTGTATAATCAATAATTAATGGTGTTGCTAATAGATGATTGTGATCAGCCTGCATCATCATTGTGTTTAAGACTTTGAAAATGGCAGGCGGAAGCAAAGAAAAGATCTGCTTGTGAATGGTGACATAAAATTGCGAGATAATGTAACAATTAGCAGGAGTGTGATGACATTTGCATCTGTTTTTACATCTCTTTGATGTGATAACTGAAATATATGCTGGTGCTGTATAAGCTATATCATCATGAAGGAAAATTATTGAATTATCCATCAGATGATGGCATTACATTATCAAGCAGTTAATTACATTAACATATTTTATCTCATTTTGAACTTGGCTTGAGGGAAAAAAAATGTGGCACTTAATTGCTTTATGTATTGCACACACACACACACTCTCTCTCTCTCTCTCTCTCTCATACAATAAATGGATAAATAATCTTGCGTATCTGTACAGACATCTGGAAATATCTGAGGCCTGAGAATTTTCCTGTACCTGTAGTAAGTTCGTAAAGTTGCACTCGGTTTCAGCTAAAAAAAGAACATAAAGTCAAGGTTTACACACAGATTGTCTTCATTAATGTAAAGGAATTGCTTAGTACCAACACATGTTGCCTTTGTACTGAAAGAAGTGAAAACATCAAGAGTCTATTAAGAGTTTATTGCCATGACTAAGAAATCTGTTCTTTCCAGTCAAATTTTTACAAAGTGGTCTGAATCTTTCATAATATGCATAAAGGTTTGCCATCATGAATTGAGTATCACATAGTTAATGTCTGCTGGGAGAGCAACATTGGAGCCGGAGACACCAAAATGGGGAGCAAACTGGACATTTCTGAAGTGGTGGTGGAGAAAAAGAACACTGGCCAAACTGTTATCCATTACCGATCATCCTGCGCATACCTCTCCACCAGCATCTGGACGGACAGCCGAGCAGCTTCTCACACTCAGTACGTTTACATGATGTTAGAGAAAATCAATTGATTGTGTTAGTCTGGCTGAAAGCGGACTTTTAAAATGCATGTGAACAGGTTAGTCCGACTGAAATCGCACCAAATCGAATTTCTCAAAGTCATGCTACCACACCCAGACAACACAAGAGGGAGTAAAATTACTCCTGCACGTATACACCTCAGCCGGACTCCAGTCTGCATGTGATCAAAAGTCCCTGCAGTGGTCTTTGACCTGGACCTCAAACAGCATAAATTTGTAGGAGAAAGCGAAGAAGAAAACAAGAATCCTGTTAGTACGAGGAGAAATGCATCAGATTTGTACCAAAAGTTTAGATACAATACTTTTTTTACTTTTATACTTTTTACTTTTCACAGCTCGACATGGATTCCATTAGCCCCTTGCTAACTAGTTTTTACCTTGTCTGGCTAACTGGAAGAAAGTCCAATAGCAACCAGCTGCGCAAGGTGTATCGCCGCCAACTGTCTCAGAGTTGGACAATAAATCGGTTCTTCCTCTGCGCTTGTATACCGGGACAAGGACAGTAGTCCAATTAACGGCCCAAACAAGCTTTAACTGTAGCTCGACTTAACTGTGCGTGTAAACGTACTGACTGACTCAGCTTTGCTATCATAAGGACTGATTCAAGAAATCTTTCACAACAAAAGAAATAACTAAAACTGGACTGTTTTCACAAAAATAACTGCGCATATGAAAAGTTTGCACTATACATTCATCTACCTCATTGCCTCTCTTGAGCAACATGCAACTTGCTCACTCTCTGTATAAAGTACATTGTAATCTTACGTTAAAGTTGCTGTAAGCTGATTTACACTTTGTTTTGAATAAGTGTTATATAGCTCCACTTTCTGACAGCAATCTCTGATAAAAAAAAAAAAAAAGTTTGGTCTCTCCGTTCTGCAGCAAACAGATAATACATTTTCAGATTCTTCTCTCCTGATTGGACGAGAGTGGGAGCGAAATACCAGAAAATGTCTTTTCTTTATACTGCAGTGAGGAGCCATGTTACAGACAAAACACTCTACATCAGTGATGCCTGTCTGAATGTAGAGCTATTTTACACTAATTTAGAATTTTTGGAGAAAAATGTAAATATCACTTACAGCACCTTTAATATTCTCTGAGTTTATTTTATATTTTAGTTTTTTAAGTCTTAGTTTTTATCTATCTAGCCTATTCTGTTTATTCCTATATTGTGGTAATATTTGACCTTTTTTAAAAATATTTTAATACACACATTTTTCTCATGTTATCTGTTTATTGCTATACGTGACTGTCAGTGGAATGATTAAATAACCTGTTTTGTAACAACAGAAATTTCCCATTTAGGCTCGGTAAAGTATATCACCCACTGTTAACTTTCTTTCAGTCATCAGTGTTAGTGGAAATGATCAGTTAATTGAACAAATAAAGTCAACCTGCAGGGTCAGCGAAGGACACTCCAGCAACCATGCAGCTAAATTTTGTGTCAAACTTTTCCCATCTTAGTTTTTATCCAACTTTCTCATGATTGTTCTTTACTTACAGGCCTGAAATATTTGAGTGCGTGTGTCATCGTGGCAGACCACACGTCAGCCACCTTGACAGAACTACGATAAAAATTCCGCAGCGAAGCCATCCGGACTTGCGGTCTTGATTTAAGATTTTATCAGTTTTGGTTCCATCCTCTATATTTTCCGAGTTTTGCAGAGTCAGACGCGCGCAAAATGCAAATGCTGGTTTTGAATCACCACCAGTGGCAAAACTAAAAAGGCCCGCGCACTCTGAACAAAAGCTTCTTGTTGTTTAGTGCCTCACAAGGTAAACTCTTCACCTTACAACCTCTGAAGACATTTCCTTGGCTCTCTTTTCTAATTTCCTCTTAGTTGTCTCTAGTGTGAAAATGTGCCTTGATTGATTGTGTCAATTACAGGGGAGCTTATTTCAAAGGAGCGGGAGGGGCTGTGCTGCTGTTTGCTCTCGAGCAGCAGTCAATGGATGTCATAGATTACTTCAAGCCCTTTTAAGTCCTGCTGCAGTTTGTACAGCCTAATAAAGGCGAGGGCCGACTGGGACATAAATTACTGTAGCTATGGCTACTGCAGAAATCCCTTTATCTACCTTAAATACTCAGGAAGCGAACAGAAAATCTGAATACAAATATAATAAAGAAAGTCAGTGCAACACGGAGAGAAAATAGATACCGGTGACTGTTCTGTATGAAAATGTTTCCAACAGCCTCGAGAAAACATCTGATTGAGGAAAAAAAAAACATGATGACAAGCTTGCATTACTCATCATAAGTTAAAGTAGTGAGTCACAGAAGCCACAGATGTTTTGAGATATTAGAAATGACTGAGCCACCTGTTATTAGCATACATGTAGGCCATTTGTTGGGGGGCTGGCGCTGGTCAGGAAAATATATTTGACTTATTTTTGGGTTGTGTATTTCTTAATATCACCACCTGAAACAGACAGAAGGACGAGACTGAAAGAAAAAAGAAAAAAAGCACAACTACAAATCCTTCTGCTCTTTCAGCACCACAGACAGCACCATGGATTTATCAATAAGCAGCCGAGTCAGGCTGCTGATATTTCAGATTGACAGTCGGCCATGGATTCTAACTTGCTCCGACCTCAGTCAGATAAAGGATCAGTGACTCGGGCAGGCAAGACACACACATTCAATATTGCGACCCCCTCTTCCCTTGCACTCTCTGCGCTGCCGAGGGGCAGAAAGGTGGATAGGGCCGGGCGATACGGGCTTAGAGTTATAATGGGATATTTTTTAGGCTGCACCCTCAATACACAATATATATCTTGATACTTTTTAAATCGCTTAATGCTAGAGCTGGGAGACAAAGTCAAACTCTTTATTTAAACCAATTTCCCTCTCTAATGTGACAATATTGTGTGGATGACAATTGATACTTCCAACAAATATTAATACAATTCTGTTTTTGATAAATAATCACTGGTAATGTGGATGAAATGACTAAGTGGGTAAAGCCAAGTATTAAAATAAGCAGAAATGTATTAGTAGAGAAAATTACACCACTTTTCTGTGATGCAGCCTTTAAAACAGGAAAAAACACCATTTATTCCATATCACGATATGACAATATCTAATATCTAAGCCGATACATAATTTATATCTCGATAGGATATAATATCTTAATGTCCAGCCCTAAAGGTGGATGCATTTATTTGGTCATTAAGCTAATATTTGGGATGGCTTGAGACAGAACAGCCTATTTTCTGCATATTAGGACTCCTCTGCCTTTAAGGCTCCACTACAATGGAGTTTTTCCAAAGCAAAAACATGGCACATCATTATTTAACAATAAAAAATAACCACCTGTTAAACACCTTCGCTGTACATGTTTATTTACATCACTCCTTTGTACATTTTCTGCTTGGGAATGTGGGGCAGGCGATACATTTAAGGCACAGTTCAAAACCTCCAAATAAAACTAGTTTTGTTAATGCCACAGAAAACTAACAAAATTCTGGAGTGCAAATAATTACAAAATGCAAACAAACTAAGCGGTAAACAAAATGCAATCACCAAGCAAACATTCAAAAATTCATCTCTGTAAACTCTCTCGCGGCTTGTGCAAAATAAACAAAGTTACAGCTGGAAAACATTATCCTCCTTAAAGCTTTCTCTAACAAATAAGAATTCTTTTTATTTACGCATACATCTTAGTTTTACCTTTTTACATTTTGCACAAACTGCTCGACAAGAAACTAAACCAAGTCCCTCTATTTGCAATTTTTTAACGTGACAAACAAAAGCAAAATATATTCAATACATTCTGTGGAAATTTCTAAGAAAACAGGTTTCCTTCACTTTTCGAAGCTGTGGGTTAAAACACAATGCACTGCTGAAAACTGAAATGGTATTATATATTATATGTTAAATAAATTAAATCATTCATATATACAGACTGAATGGCAAAATGCAGTACTGACAGAAAGCTACAGCTTATAACAAAGTAGAAAATATTTTATTTTTTGCCTTTTAACATCAAGTGCTTTACAGGGAAAACTGATATACATTAAAGGGGTGAATAGCAAATTCTCCACATTTATGCAGCTGCTTTTGAAAACAAAATCAAGTCATCGAACCATCTCTTACTCGTCTTTAGCTCACCAATACAAAAAAAAAAAAAAAAAGTTATGAAGCTCTCAAACAACAGTGCTACATTTTAACTGCAACTATTAACAAAAGCTTTGGTAAAGTGGCAACAAATAGGCAAAGAAAAGGGACTCGCCGTTATCTCCACTTCGAATGTTTGTAAGTGGATAAACATGTCTGTTACAATCACTGATAAATTACAGAAAATCTTCGCGGGCAACAACAACAACAACAAAAAAAAACCATGGTGGATGATTCTGGTTATGGGTCCTCAGGCGACGAACTTGTTTTTGGTGGTGGAGCTGCTCTTTGTGGCCGTGTCGGCGTGCGACTGGTATCCAATGATCACTTTTGGCGGAACGCCTAATCTCTCTTTATACACGCGCCTGAAGAGGCAAAAAAGAACAAACACACTGCATATTAAAAATCAAATAATCCTTGCAATGTTCTCTCTATTATCCTGCCGCAACAAACTTTTTTTTTTTTGGGCGAGACAGTCCGCTGGTGCTGTATCTTTGATATGAATTTCCCCAGAGGGATTTCTTACGCAGCTCTGACAAGCTGAAACAAGATACTGGAGTTTGCTGCCTGACTGTGAAAACAGTGTTCTACACTGGTTTACAATGTACTAGGGAGTTAAAAAAAATAAGTGGTGCATTTAAACTACTGGAAATAAAGTGCTTGAGAGTTAAAAACAGAACCTTTTCACATGTATAAAAAGGGCAATATATTAAAAGGAGAGGTTCAGCTTAAAAATTATATATATTTTTAAAAATATATACAAAAAAAGGATTCCCTTTTCTATAACTTCAAAATACATTTAGTATCTTTTGGACATACTACGATTGTGGCACCGTCAGCTCACCCTATGTGTGTGATGGCCTCTTTGTTTTCGTAGTCTGTGGTCCATATTGCTATTTTATCTCCTTTGGCGCGGACGTTAATGACGGCTCCACACACGTCGTCACTGTAGTCGTCGAAGGTTTCACCCACAAGACACAGGAGCTGTGAACGAAAGACATTTTTTACTAACGGCCTCGTTATGGAGGAGCGGATCCTTTTCGTTGGCGGCAAAAGGCTACAGGCGTTTTTCCAAGCAGACGTTTTAACTTCTCACAAGAGGAAAAGCACAGATGTTACTAATGAATCTAATGATGCGTCTGTTCTGTTCAAGTGTCCCAGAAAGCCACGGCAGAATGACTGTCGGCGTGCACCGAATCATGACCCTAACACCAAAGCAGCTAAATGAAACTGGGACAGCTTTTTATTTATTTACGCCTCTGCTTCTCTAGCCGTGATGTGACCAAGTGCCTTCCTCAGAATGGGTCCACGTATATGAATAATAACTAAAGAATAAACGTAACTCTACGGGATTAAACGTACCGTCTCCAACCAGAACTGATCCAGGTCTGATTTGCGTTGCTGCTTGGAGAGGGTTATCAGCCAGCGGCCGCCTCGTCGATTCCGCTCATCCTCCCACATCGGCTCAATCCCATCCTGTATCCAAAGAAAAGTTACATTTGCACATTAAAAACAACCTGTTTTTCTCCAGGTAAGGACAGGAGCGTAACACACACATCAACACTAACTTGATAGGACAAAAAGTAGACTAACTGTTGTAACTCCACAAGCATTATTTAAAAGAACTACATATAATAATAGTTACAGCTTCTGCATCCATTGGATACATTTAGTAAATGTTCTTTTAGATCCAAGTACGTATTGCACTGTTATTCTTTATTAGCCTTGAAACAGGTATTAAGTTAATCACAACCTTCTGATCTGCTTGGTTCTCTAAAATAATGAGATGTGTGCTACAGAGTTCACATGTACGAACAATTAAAAAAAAAAAAAAAAGTCTCATTCAGCATCTACAACCTCAACAGAGCACTTACGTACTAAAATCCCAACATAGAGTTAAGAAGGTATACATTAATGTATTTGTGGCAGCCCGTTGCAATACTCAAAACTGATCTGCCACATCCTCATTTTCTAATATTGGAGCTGCGCTCTCACTCAAGTCACGTCATCTGTTTCCAGACTTCACTTGGGAGCAGCCTCAGGAATATTAGCAACTGCCAAAAGCGTATTTGGCAACTCATTTCAGCATTTTTTCATTGTTTGTATTTATCTGTCTGGTGGAAAAAAACACCACTCACTTATTTTAATTATCAACCTGTGAAAATATTCTGCTCATTCGGCTGCCGGTAAACCTCGGGTGTGGATCAAACAACCACGCCGAATTCATGAGCTGCAACCGAACGAGTGACACACTTCTCAACTGCCGGTCATGGCGACTGTCAGGAAACATTTCTTTGTCTGGTGAGACGCGCATTCGTTAACCACGTCAGCGTGTAAATGTGGCAACACATGCAGCGACCACCCTCATCCTACAGCAATAATCTCTCTCCTCCATGTTGACGTACAGGATTACACCTTTGCTTCCTCTGTTTCCAACTGTCCAACATTATTTATGACAAATGGGTTCCAGTTTCAGTCTTGACTGACGCTCATAACTAACTCTCTTTATAGGCTCTTTGTGGCCACCAGAGAAGATAAAGTGAATTGCACTGAAGCGCAGAATGACTTGGTGCTAGTATGTGGATAAATTGTGTTTTGATTCCCCCCCCCCCACCCAATGGGTACTCAGACGAATGAATTACCCGTCAGGCTGTGTGACTTCAGTTTTAATTCTGTTGGTTTCTTTGTCATTTAATAGCGTTTGCTCTAATGACCGCAATCACGAAGCACCAAAAGAAAATTGTCTCCCTTTTTGGGTCTCGACAAGTGCATCACAACTACGCTGCCAGTGGCCTCAAACTGACCCGGATATCTAAAAACCAGTGAAAGCTAGGACAAATTTTCTTTGTTTATATTTTAAGAGGGCACACTGGAAAATGTAAAGAAAGAGAAAACGCGACGCACTCTTACCTTAAAGAGCGAGTAGTCACAGCCAGACATCAAGTTACTCGACAGCTGAATGTGATTGTATAATCTGGGAAGAGCAGAGAATATTTTACACATAACAGAAAACTCTTCAGTGTCCCGGCAGAGACGTCCGCGCAGCAGCTGACACCGCCTCGCTCGGTGACAAAACCGCAAAGCAATTAATCTTAAAAGCCCATTTCCAAATTGCAGCGCAGCGTTTCGGTGAGGACGCGGGCAATCAAGTTAACTCGACCGATACCGTTTTCAATAACAGAAAATCCAACACGTGACGTACAAGCACTCAAATTCAAATTTCCCCGCCGAATGGTTCCACCGATATTGCTACCAATTTTATTATGAACAGATTCGATGCGTGACACAACAGCTTTCAATGCAATTATGGCAATAATATACTTACGCCCAGAAGTCTTCCACGGTGTCGAATTTGGAGATGAGACGGAGATTGGCTTGCCACGTTTTGCTTTTGTCATTCTTGAAAAACCAGAGAGCCCACCTGCAAATCAAAGACCCTGACACCTCGTTTCACCGAAGTCCAATAACACTGCTGCTTTACTCTTAGCCACTTACGTACTGCATTTTAAATAATTAGAACAATATTATAAGGTTAAATAGCACCAATTCTTGCATGGATGCACTTGTTTATTGGGAGGAAAAGGGATTAGAGGGGAAGAGAGCTGCAGTCTTACTTGTTCTGCAACGGGTGCTTGATGTAGGATTCAGGACTCACGACCTTTTGAATGTTTTTTTCACATTTGCCCTCTTTAGGATTTGCGGGAACTGAAGTTGACACCTGAGAAAAATATAGAAAAATAACAGTAACTTACCGCTACAAAGTCACGTCGAAAAGCACTCTCAGAAAAAATGTCAACGAAACAAGAGCACACAGGACAAATGTCTGTTTTGACCCTCGTCCGTAAGACCAATTTTTAACCATTTTCATTTTACCCTGCCATATCTCTGCACGGTTTTGTCTGCTATTATTCTGAACAAGAGAGAAGCATTTGTTTGGATTTTTTTTTCTATATAATTTTTTACCAAATGTGGTAACTGGCAACCCTCTTTCACCTACACAGTGTATTAGGAACGTCTTAGATCCCAGACACCAAAACTTGCTTATATTAGGCCTGACGTTACATATTATCCATCCAGTTAATTAACAGTAAGAAGTTTGTTGCAGGAAGCGTAACTGACGTCAAGGTTGCAGTAACGTTAGTTTTCCTGACGTCCAACTTTAGCGCTACAACAATAACTGTGCTAAAAGTTAGTAGACTAGCTGCCATTAGCACACAAAACAGATCCAGTGTTGGTTAACGGTTAACTGACTGAACGTTAACGGTCGGTCGAAGTTGGAACGCACCAGGAGCCACGCGTGCGCCCCTCACTCATCCGAGCATCGGAGTTCATCTGCGGGTAACGGTAACGTAACTTGTTCCGTCTATTTCAACACTGTCTTACGTGAGTGTCCGCCAGTCAGCATTAATAAAAGCACCCTTGAAGGCGCTGACGTCAGGAATGGTCTTAATTTAAATGAAACGCGACAACCGTCGGGTGTTCATTTCACTGTTAATGCTAACTTAATGTTTGTTTGGCTAGCTTGTTTCCGTCACCTGCGAAAGGTCACGACGGGAACTTCACGGACCGTTTGCCGTCACTGAAGCTAAATGTTTTAATTCCGTCCGTGTCTCGTTGTATGTATCACACCAGGGTGGATGAAGCCGTCGGTTTTTTTTTTTTTTTTTAAATGAATGGCTTCAGCTCTCTGTGATGCAGTGACACTCACCACCAGGGCGGTCGCCATCTTCTGGAAATTTACGCTCAGTTTTTGGCGTGTGTTAAAATAGCTGATTGGGCCCATCTGGTGCTCTACACTGCGCATGCGCAAAATGAATGAACGAAAGTACACGTTGGTCTGGAGTTTGCAGGGTTTGTATGCATCCTGAAAAGATAAAAAAACAAACAAACCTACGTTTATGAGAGGCAGTAGTCTTCAGCTGTCTTTTTAAGTGATAAGGACAGAACAGACAAATTAAATTATATTAGAGGGAATCAAATAATACTGAAATTCTATAAAGGCCAACTGAAATTTATTTTGGTTTTCAGAAGTATCACAAAACATTTAAGGCATGAGATCTAAAGCCTGTTCAGAGAAACACAAGATTTTTTTTTTTTTTCAGTTTAAATGAATTATGCCACTTCTCTTTCATCAGTTCATCGATAATGCTTTGATCGTAAACACGTGAAGTCTAAATGATCACAGGAGACGTGAAACAAGGATGTCCCTTCGAACAGCGAACAGGATTAGTTCAATGTAAGTAATGTGCAATGCAATGACAAAGGTTGGAAAGTACGACACACAACCTGCGGCAGCATACTTGGACAAAATACATTATTTTCTGTGTACCTGCTTATCATGGATCACGCATGCTGTTGAGAGTACGGGCAGTGTTGATTGTTGTGCTTTGGTATCATATTCCAAACACCTACAATCAACTCGTGTTTTCCTGTCTGACATTCCTGCTGAAGTATGTTTTGGGCTTACAATACTCTACCCATAAATATCACATTTATACTCTATGATGTGTATTTTTAGAAGTAATGTGGACCAAAGAACCATTTTCCTCTGGGTTAAAAACATACTGAAGCTTGTGATCCTGTCTGTTGTGCTCTCTCCATTTCTGATGAACCTATCAAAAGTCCACAAGTGTTTAAGATATTTAAACTGAAATACTTGTTCTTTTTGAAATATTAAATGATGTAAACAGTCTTAATTATTTAATGTCAACATTTATGTCTTTTTTTAAATTCAGTGTTTGGCATAAGTATTAATGTGACACTGTACAAGAACTGTTGAATAATATGAAATGTTTTCATGCTATGAAGTCTTGAAAGAAGACTGAAAAGAGACTCAATGACAGTTTTAATTTTCAAAAAAATTTAATGATTTTATATTTGTGCTTGTTTCAAACAGCTAATCTGCTGTTAATAACATTGATTTCTAATACTGACATTACACAATCAAAACAATTACACAAGTGCAGAGAAAAAACATTAAGTGCTGCAGCTACGGAGGTTGATTGTTTAAAGGCCGGATGTGAAGGTCGTCAATGTTTCAGGCGCTTCAGAAGGTCAACACTGCACGGATACTGCGATGGGAAAAATCAGAAAAAACAAAACGATAAGGGTCGCATATGAGATAAACTTGAGCCCACACAACACTAGAAGATTAAAAACAGTGAAAGGGATTTCAAAGCAAAGAAAACTGGAGTAAACGTGGATTTCTGCATTCACCGCACCAACAAACGGTTCTCACCTTTTCCCAGCATGCATGAGATCAAATCCCTCATTGATCTTCTCGAAGGGCAGCGTGTGGGTCACAAACTCATCCACCTTCAGCTTCTTACTCATGTAGTCCTCCACCAGTTTGGGAACACTCTCCACACTCTTCCACCCTGGGGGTCGATATAAAAAACCAGTTTAAGAACTGGAATTTTCATTTAGCCAGATCATTTCTGTTTGAACGGTATTAATATTTCACCGAAAGGCTTCGTGCAAGGCATTTATTCCCCAACCAAAAAGAGATAATTAGCAGCTCAGGCTTTACATAGTAAAACAACTAAAATATCAAAAATGATAATAAACTTCATTATTTCATGCTAAAATTAACAGTTATTCCATGACTACCTCAGGCTAATGACATGTATACAATGTCACTGGAAATCAATGAGCTTCTTACATGTTCAAAATATTAAAAGAAAAGTTTGAGCTCCAGTTTAAACGCAGCTTATGTTAAAAAGACAAAACAAAGCCAAACAATTTTGTGTTGTAAAATGAAATTTTTAAAGAAGAGAGATTAAAATATGCAAAAGGCTTTGAACTCCTGGAGGCTGAAAAGTGCAGCCAGACCACATTAAGCCCTCTGTGACAAGTTGATTTTCTAATGCAGTCAGTCACCTCCAAAGGCTGTGCCCCTCCACACGCGGCCTGTCACCAGCTGGAACGGTCTGGTCGAGATCTCCTGTCCAGCTCCGGCTACACCGATGATGACACTCTCACCCCATCCTTTATGGCATGCCTCCAGAGCAGCTCTCTGAAACAGTGACATGCTAATTCTTCTGGTGTTCTGTGAAAACTGTTCATACTTTGTGCTGCTTGAGCTACCTGTTGATTACAAAGAACATTATGTAAATCTGCACTGGCTCTAATATGTTCATCTACCAAACAGGGATGATCAATGAATAGAATTAAAGCTGAGGTAGGGAGATTATCTCTTAAGCATTCTGTTCAGTCAGGTGGTCTGAAAAAACACTAGACTTCTGCACCTCTCTTTGGCTACGTATTCAGGCTGTATAAAATAAGAACTGTGATGGATGTTTTTTTTTCGGCCAATCACGAGTCATTTTAGAGAGCGGGCGTTCCTATTGGCTGCTCTACAAAGGAAGGTGTGCGTTCACGTCACGCAAGTGAAAAGCCTGATGCAATTGTGGACAACCCAGGAAGAAAAGTTGCTCTTCCAGCTTTAGCAACGACCCCAAAACAATCAACAAGACGATCATCTAAAAGAGAGAGCGACAACAAACGAAATGAACAACAACCAGGTGAAGGGCGAGACGGAGCAGAAATAGGAGTGACGATAGGATTCAAAAGCGGTTGTTGGTATACTGTTAGTGGTTCTGCAGCGTATGCCAATGCTGGAGCGGCATACCGATCCCAACTTTGGACGAAAAAGTGGTCGACGTTGTACAGTTGTTGGTTCAGCTGCATATGCTGGTAACTGGAGCCGTATACTGGTCCCTACAGTGGTATCCCACTTGTCTTACTGGCAAACACCGCACTCAGTAAACTTGTAATAGAGCCGGTTTCACTGAACAAGCTACATCTTGCCACCACAGCAGTCTGATGAATTTACACCATTTCTCTTATAGCATCAACAAACCTTTGCATTTCCACATTAACGCTAACTTTAAATGGGTAACCACTTGCTATCATCATAGCATTTGCATGATTATATATATTTTTTTTTTTTTTTTACCAGGACAGCCTTAATTATGACTGGTGTGTACATCGGAATGTATGTATTACTTGCACCTGATATAGTTTCAGAGCCATCACCGACCACCCAGCCACAGTAGACAGTCAGTGTGAGATTCTTTATGGTATCCATTAGTCCAAGTGCTGTGATTGAGCTTGTTAGCCGAAATGAGCTCCTCTAGGAGTTATTTATTAACTCGTCTTTGAGAGACCAAACGTGCACGTGCACATGGATGAACAGACAACATAAAAATATACAATCTTTGGTTTATATCACCATGTTGAACTTACTTTGTCAATAAAGAATATTATTTTTATTTTTTTATTTATTTTTTATAGGTGTTAGGTAACAGTGTGCACCAGACTAAGACGAGTGGTAAACTGCTGCTGGGATCCGTATGCAACTCCAACATTGGCATAAGCCGCTGAATCACCGTCGTATTCCAATAACCACTTTTTGATCTTACCGTCATTCCCGTTTTTGCTCCGTAGCTCCGACCCACCCTTCACCTTGTTCTTGTTTAATTAAAACAGGGAGGGAGCAGCTAAGTCACTTCCTTTCAAGTCTCATGCTACAGCTAGCTTGATTTCCAGATGTTGCCTACCCCCAACTTCAATTCTTCAAAGAGTTTTATGTTGGTTACTGCTATTTCTGAATGATGTCTTCACAGAACAATTTTATCACCAAGTAAGTCTCACCATGATTTGCACATTTCCAATGCACTCGAAGGAATAGTCCACGCCACCATCAGTCATCTCCACCAGAACCTCCTGGATGGGCTTGCTGTGGTCCTTCGGGTTCACAAACTCAGTGGCTCCAAACTCCTTGGCTTTCTCATACTTTGCAGGGTTGATGTCCACGCCGATGATCCTGGTTGCCCCGGCAACCTTGCAGCCCATAATAACAGCCAGGCCAACAGCTCCAAGGCCAAATACGGCACATGTGGAACCAGGCTCAACCTGAGAGGATAACAAGATGAAAACTTAAGTGTTACAGAAAACTTTTGCTTGCAAATGAAGCATAATCACATGAAATGTAACAAATATCAGAGCAGGACTTTCTGGCATTTTATGTCGCAGTTTCTCTTTATAATGTTTGCAAGTAACAGGAAATAAAGAGGTGACAAATACTTATAAACACACACTCCACAGACACAGACAAAGACAGACACACACACACGAATAAAACCTAAAAAACTAGATGGGCCCCATGTCAAGCTTTGTGTAAAGTTTATAATGTTCCTTTTTATTTTCTAATGAAAACTACTGACTTTTTGGGGTCAAAATAATGTCAGTTTGAATTTATGACAAAAAAAAACAGCGACTGGGAAACAGACACCCTTTGGCAACAATTCATTTTCAAATCAAATCTACGTGACTAATAAGAGTGACCCATCAGCGTGAGGATACAAACAATGTTAAAAAAAAAGTTTATTTTCATTTTCTCCTCTGGGCAGCGAACTTGCTCTGCAAAACAAGCTCCAAATTACAAATTTCCACCAGCGATCACCTCCCTTCAGACATAAAACTCACGTCGAAATGCTTTTATTTTATAAAGACCGCAGTTGGCATGGCCTCCCAACCTGTGACACTCACCTTGGCAGTATTAAGAGCAGCACCATAGCCTGTAGAAATGCCACATCCAAGAAGGCACACCTTATCCAGAGGAGCTTTCTCGTTCACCTTGGCCAGAGAGATGTCAGCCACCACAGTGTACTCTGAGAAGGTGCTGGTCCCCATGAAGTGAAACACCTGCTTCCCCTTGCAGGTGAAGCGTGAGGTCTTGTCAGGCATGAGGCCCTGGCCCTGCGTTATTCTGTAGGGCGAAAGCACGGGGGGAAAAAAAAAACTTCATTTTATGTTTGCATGATAAAACTAAACTGCTATGAACTTCATTGCAGGGCAGGCGGGAGCTTAAACTCACAATGACCAAGCTGAGGCTGAGTTCACCAACTCAGGTCACAATTTTCAGGTTTATCACTAAAGGTATGTTCAGACCGAAAGCGATGAACACGATGTAATCACAAGAAATACCAGTATCGTGTCACCTGATCGGAATTAGATCACATTTTGTGCGATGCACACAGTCTGCTTATGTTAGCTCGTTCAGAGGAGGGGGAACTGGCCACTGTCTATCATTTATTACACCCGATTTAATCATCATTTCTGCACTGCATCAGTTGTGGAGGTCCTACACAGGTTGGAAAACTTAACAACGTCGAGATCGG
>JAQLOL010000026.1:21893463-21905942 GCA_029783665.1 Naso thynnoides
CAAGTAATTATATTTGCATGCGATCTTAGTCTGACAAGTAGTAGCTGAACATATACAGCGTTATGGTGGGGAAAAAAATGAGCAGAGACGTGTACAGATTGATTTTAGTGCCTCTGGTTGTTCCCTGTCTGTGCGCTCTCCGTCTGTTGGCTCATTAGGAAAGCAGGTTGAACTGCTGCAGAGCCCAGTGGCAGAGGGATCAGCGCTGTAACTGCTAATTGGGCTGTTTCAATGAGAGCTTGATTTGAAAAATGCTGCTTAATGAGCAGTTGCAGCATTTTTTCTTTGAAACTCTGTTGATGTTTGGAGACACAACAAGAGAAATTTGACTAATCTGGTTATTGTTGTTGTTGTTGTTGACATATACAGGTCGGCACACTTGTTGAAAACATCATAATGCGTGTATGTGTTATAAAAATCCAGCAGAGGGAATATTAAGGAACAAGCAGTTGTGGGTGAGCCGTCTTTTATCTTGTAACTGCAGTAGGAGTGTAGTTCCACCAGGGGGAGCTCTCTTGCACAGAATCGTGTTACTGCACACGTTTCAAAGACAAAGAATCTGGCAAAGCTGAGGGTTTCATTACACTTATTGAGACAGATCTTATAAAGAAGCCTTTTAATCGTCAAGTTTTAAGTCAGTCTTATTAGAATTTTAAAATAAATTTTAAATACATTTTAGTATTATAAATATAAAAATGTGACAACTGTGAAAAAACACAAGGTTGAGTGAGTGTGTGTGTGTGTGGGTGTGTGTGTGTGTGTTTTGTCACTTGCCACATCTATCTTCTGCTTTCATGGATCCTAAACAACATAATTACAGTTAATGAAATGTGTAAAAATGGTAAAACCAAAGTATGTACCCACTGTGGACTTTAAATACATACTTTTTTTCATATTTTAATATCATTAATAATCGCTACATGCACTTTCTGTACATAATTTTAATAAAAATATAAAGACCTATGTTGTCTTTAACCAAATTTTTTTGCTTTTCTGCATTTGAAGCACATGAAATTTTGAAAAGTATATGATTACCCACGGATTTGTGTGGAATGCAGCATTAATATAATCAGTACAATAGTAGTTTGTTGTTGCATGTCAAATAAGTTGGAAAATTTTGCTGTAATGCCTGTTGAGCATCTTTTGTGTTATTACACGGAACACACAACGCAAAATGTAACTGAAAAAGAACACAGGCTAAAAATAACAGATGGTGTATCAGTTGTTTGGTTTATGAAATGCATCACAATGTTACGTTAACATCAGCCATGATTCTTTGCAACAAAAAGGTCATAGTGTTGAAATAAAGTCGGGCTCAGTTACATCTGGCTGTCGGACAATTAAAGGAGATTTCTCATTCAGCTCATAGGTTCATTGAAAAAATAAAGTGTTTTTTTTCTCTTTTTTGTCTGTCAATTTTGAAATTTTGTCTCATTGTCATGTATGATCATATATAACTCATACATTTTTTAAAGTGTTTGCTCAATTCAGGAATTTTATTTTATGCATTTTGTTTGTTTGTTTTCATTTTGTTTGATTTGCAGGAGATGATAAAAATGATATTCAGCCGATTCTCTTATCGGCTGTTCTGCATTTTCTAAAAGCTCCATTTATGTTGCGTGAAGTTTAAAGTTTCCTCCTAATTCGTGTCATTCAGTTGTGTTGCTTTTGTCAACTTTTCTGAATAAATAATTTTAAGAAATGAAAAGCATGAAGCGAGCGGGTTCAGAAACTGCAGGGTTCACATCGAGCAAACTGGCAGCTTCTCGCAGCCATTAGTCTCTCACGCTTATCTGCCAACTGTAACTACATTAATCATGAGGCTGCGTTCAAGCTTTTAAACAATATCCAAACCTTTATGCTCACAATTTGTTTAAACGGCAAGTCGGTGCTCCGATAAGAAATGAAAATTAGAGCAGCATTAAATGGACCCAGTTCATTTTGCTGCAGGAGAGCTATTTATCTTGATTAGCGTGAAGAGATTGTGCCTCCTCCTCCATGATGTTTTATCTTTGACAGGCCTTTCTGTATGTGTGTGTGTGTGTGTGTGTGTGTGTGTGTGTGTGTGTGTGTGTGTGTGTGCATACACACGGCTGAAGCTGCATTTTAGCTTCAGGACTCTGTTTTGTTCGTACCATGTGTGAAATTGATTTCCTTTAAGAAGAATTCTTCCCCTGCTCTTAAGTTCATTTCAACACTTTGTTTGTTTTGATTTGAATCCCTAAAATCCCCTCTCACTCTGCTTAGAGTAAAGCAACTTATTAACTTAAAAACAATAATTTCCCATGAGCATCCCTCTCTGATGTTTTTTGCCAAGATATTTTCTCTCATCCATAATATTTTTTTTGAGCTTTAATTAACAGAACAAGGATTTAGTGTCCTCCAATCGTATAACCCGGAGGACAAGTCTGAACCCTCACAGCTCGTCAGATCCAAATGAAAATGAGTCGGTTTGAACGGGAAACTAAAACACATAAGATTAATTAAAACACCCGCAGTGCCAAAATATTTTGTGGTGCAAAACACACTGCATGCATGAGTGTGAGCTGCATGTTCTGTGGCTGTACAAGTGCAGATTACTGTATTATTTTTATATGATAGGATTTATTTTACTGATATTTTTGTACTAAAGCTGGTTTTAACAAGATGTTTTGTAACAACTTGGATCTGTTTTTTTTCTAATTGGAGCTTATTTATCCTCAAAAATTGTTTTTTGTTTTTTTTTTTTCCATTGTCAAAAAACCTCAGAAGCAGCACATGGAACATAAACGTTTATATGACTTTATATAGATCATATGTTGCATGACTTTTTTTTAAACTGCAGTTTAATTATATATTTGCCAATTTATTATGTAGGCATTATTTATACAGCAAATATATCAGACTACAGTTGAATTTATTTATGTATTTAGGAAATAATTTCCTACTGAATTAACTTTTTAAATAATCTGTCTGTTTGTCATGTTTATGATGCCTCGTTTTTCTACTCTGGTATCTATACTTTTAAATAATTGAGCTGTTGAAAACACTCCTACAGTAACTAAACTTTTAGGACTAAAAGCATAAAATGCAGAAAGAAAATCAAGACATTTTTGCAGGTTTCACATAAATGTAACTGTCAGACATCCTTACCGTTGACAGTGCACGACATTGACTGACCAATATTTGGTATTTATTAAAAGCCACCTAACGTCTCAGTCTCTCACTCTCCCTCTTCAGCTACATGTACGCACTCCCAGACCTCTTCAGCTTGTTTTTTAGCTGTCCAACAGATGCCCCCCAGACTTGCAGATCCTGGCACTCCCATCTGCCCTGGACTCACCTCATTCTGTTCATGAGGTCCCAACCTGCTCCTCATTTCACATCAGCCACTATTGCTATGCAGCCGATACAGATGCTTTATACGTCTGTCAGCTCATCCCAGTTGGGATGATGGTTTTCTTGCCCTGTGTTTTTTGCTTTCCCTAATCTTAAACTAAACTCTAACCTGAACCTTCCTGGCTACCAGTGCCTGCCTTTAGGCAATCTGTATCAGTAAATCACTGCAGCAAGCCTTGACTGTTGCCACTCTCCCTCACCGTTGTGACCCAAATCTGTGTTCATTGCTAAAAACACTGAAAACCACAGAAGGCAGAACCAAACACGGAGTACATTTACATGACGGTAAAGAAAGTCGATTTATTGTGGAAGTCCGGTGTGAGTACCAGATGTGCTCGGCCTGCCAGGTCGGCTCTTACAGAGCAGGTACCGCATTAACCTGCAAAAGATCTGGCAAGAAAAAATGATTTTAACCCAAACCATGATCTTTCTCTAACCCTAACTATGTGAATGTTAAGGTTACAAAGTGCTTCATATAATAAGGGCATTTTTAAAGTTTATTTTAAGCTTGTCTTGTAGTCTATGGACTGCTTGTGCAGAACTGACTGGGTGCTGAAAGCAACAACCAATCACAATGCGAGGCCGCCGTACATCCAATCATAATCCGTTACATCTTCCGTAATTGCAGGACCTTGAGCTGATCTGGCAGGCCGAGCACATCTGCCTACACCAGCTAGAACCAGACTTTTGAAATGCATGTAAACATGTCAGTCCGACTGAAATCGTACTAAATCAAATTTCTCAAAGTTCAGCTAACACACCCAGATAATGCGATTGGGAGAAAAATTACTCCTGCATGTTTAGCCAGCTAAACGGGGCATATCGCCACCTACCAGAGCGGTGCTTGTATACTGGGACATGGATGGTAGTCCAATTGAACTTAACTGCGCATGTAAACGTACTGAAGCCATCTCTTGTGCTTTCTTTCTAACTCCAAGGAGATTCATACCAGCTAGAAAAAGCTGTCCTGGCTAAATTATGACCACAGGTGAATTACATCTCTGCTGCCTGCGAAGATGGGCTTAAAAGGTAGTCAGTGGAAAACACATTATAAAATGTTATGACATCAAGGCATGGGTGTAACAAATGTGCAATAAATCTACGATCTCCTTCTCAGGATCCATTCGCTCACCATATGAGTGCTCTGTCAGGTGCAGACCTCCAGCAGGTGTGTGAATACATTAGCCCTGAATTAAACAACCAAGTTTATTAAAGGTTAAGGATCAACATTTACGAGGAGTGTCAGTGATGATACATCAGGGGTCTGAATCCAGAGAAAAAAGCCTTTTTTTTTTTGTTTTGTTTTGGGGGTTTTTTCACTGCAGCAGTGAAGCAGCGGATGGATTTAAGAGAGTGTGTGCATGTTTCAACTTTATTTCAGGTAAAACCCAAGAAGATTACCTTATTGTCTTTCTCATTTACGAAGGCGGCCTGACAAAATTGCAGTCAAAATCACATAAGCACTGAGCTGAAAATTGCAGAGTCCTCAGCAAGCAACAACAAGCCGGCAAGTGACAAATCTGAAGAGATCTTGGATAAACAAAATATACACAAATCTTTATTTAGTTTGCTTAAAAGAAAATCATGCTTATTGTTTTGTGCACTCAATGCTCATTATAAGAATCCTCGTAAAGTTGAGTGTTTCTCAAAGTTGGAGCTCATTCCTGCAGCTTTTGTACATGTTGACACTATTTCAGGGGGTTTCCAATGGTCTCTTACTTGTGCATGTGGTTACATGGAGAAGTATGAGAAGATTAACCTACAAAGGACTGAGCCTGCTATTGTGTATAATTAAAATAATCTAAGGGGTTATAGATAAATTTGAACCTTTGCAGTATTCACGTGGAGGCGGCGCCTGAGTCCTCAGACAACAACTTAACCAATTAAATTTCCACTGAATCTAAAGCTGCTGATAAAACAAGGCAATTTAAAGGTTTTAGATTGTTTTTAATAGGCAATTTAAATGTTTACTCTGCAGCCTGTTTAAGATCATTCACTGGATCCAATACAAAGCAGAGTAGAAGCATTCAGCCTCTTTTAATTACCTCAAGTAGCACTTTAATGGCTCTAAAGCTGAAGAAAATCTCAATGTTTTGAACAGACAACGTCTGATAAAACATGCAGTGACTTTTATTGCACTGAAAAGGTAGTCGAATACAGTTTAACTAAAACAGCTATTAGCTTTTTGGTGACATAATTCACCCTCTGCCAGCCAAATATTGTTTGTCTGCTGCTCTTAGGTAACAGTTTGGGTGAACATTGAACTATTTTAACTTGACCTACTCATCAGATTTCACTGGATGCTTATTTCTTTGCTGCCTCTAATTGATAATTAAAAAATGAAAAGGCAACTTCATCAGAGAAGACAGTTTCATATGCACATATGTGTGACTGTTGCGGTTGAGTTGATAGTGTTCAAGAGGGAGATAAGTTAGCATTGTTTAAATTTTCTTTCCCTCGTCTTGAAGTTGATGAGTTTTCTGAAAAGTGTTTTTTGCGGACATGCCTGGAGAAAAGACCTGTAGAGAATACTAGCTTAAGAAACTTCTACATTTTGTTCCTATGAAATGTGTCAGTAAACAACCCACTTTTCATTTTTGAAGCTTCTACTTGTTTTAATAAAGACAGTTGCTAACAAGTGGCTAATAAAAGACCACTGAGGTCTTTGGGGATGTTTAACAAGATCAGGTTGAACATATCTGCATTTAGGGCCTGATTTACTGAAGGTTAGCGTGCATAAAAACCTGCAAACTTGATGTCACCTGCAAAGAAATGTGCACGCTCATCTACTAAGGGTGCACACTTAGGATGACATCTTTCAAATGAGCAAGACAGCACACACTAGCTGTGTTCGAAATCATCCACTCATCCACTCACTCCCTGTTCCCTACATCGTGTATATGATGTAGTGCACTATATCATGTATACTATGTAGGGAACGACAGGAGGAGAATTCGGACACTACGTGTGGTCACGTCAGCAGATGCGCCAGGTATTGCTGTGACGTTAGCGGACGCGCCGAGCATCATGTAAACACACCGGACACTTGCTGGAACATTTGAGGATGTAGGACCTAATTCTTCATGGTGGTTGTGTTTCTTGGTCAATAAACTGTTGAAATATCAATGTTGTGTACATTTGGTTTTGTCAACTACTGTTCTGTATCCTCATTGTAAGCTGTAATAGCTCGGGATTGTGCACAAGCTATAAGATACTTAGCATGTGCGAATTTGTAGCCAGTAGGTATTTCGTTCGTAAGCTATCGGCTACTTTCTTTTGAGATATTGGATGAAAAAATTATACCGTTGTGGTTTGGATCCTGCTTGCCCAACTCCTGCTTCTCAGGCACAGACGTAGGCAAAGGGAAGGCTATTTGTTGATTCACTGATGTCAACTGGTAAACAACCATAATACATCTTAGCTAACATGCTAACTGATATGGGGTAACACAATTAATTTCCTGAATGATTCAGTGAATGACCACCGAATGAAACTGAAATGTCTTCGATATTAATTTAATGATTCTGGTTACCTCAACTCAATTAATCAGTGATCTAACTTTATATTGCCATTGTATGTATAATTAACACATTATAAAAAAAAATTCTTTTCATTTTTCTTCTACTCTCACAAAACAAAGCCGCATTGCATTGTGGTATACAAGAGTAAAATGTAGGGTACATTAGCTGTGTTCGAAATCGCTCCCTATCATGGATGTAATGCACTATATAGCGTGCTCGACATTTTGTAGTGTTGTTCCAATTCTCTTCACAACTTTTCATCCACTACATCGTCCACTATAAAATACCCACAATGCACTCTGTAGCACCAATATCACACCACTGCACCACTGGACCAGTTCTAGGCTCGAAGGAGTGGGGAGCAATAATTAAAGACTCAGAGACTGTGGCTTTAAGTACAAAAGGCCGGCAATTTACTGGATGAAATGTAAACGTGAAAAACACAGTTAAAAAAAAAAAAAAAAACCCTGCAGGTTTCAATAAAGGTGAGTATGATATGTGAGTATGTTTCTTTTTCTGTTTTACTTCACCTAAATTATTTTAGTAAAGCTAATTTAAATTAAGTTAAATAAGTCTTTTATTTTCCTAGGTTACACCTATTTTAGGGATCCTATTTTATTTCCTGAGTTAACTCTATTTTTTTTTCCCTCACAGTTTGAAGAATACCTTCAATTTCACATTTAAGTGGACCACAATAGTTCAAAACCACATTCAAAACAATGAACAAAGTAAAAGTATGACCCTTTAAATCAGTTCAAGTTACTCAAGTCAAATGTGGGTTCAATGGTTGGTTCAGGTCAATGAAAACAGTTTCAGACAGATTCAGTTCAAAAATAATTCAGTTCAAAAAGAATAATTCAGTTTAAAAATGGTCTGTGTACCTTCCGTTCATTCTATTTCCAATTTTGGAGAAAGGCCTCAAATCTCTGTATTTCCATTTTCAATTTTCAATTTTTACGCTTTTCACTCTGTGGCCCGGAAATAAAATAAATAATCGCGCGGATTGATCCACCTTGCAGGAAGCACAGGATGCAGTGCGGTAGCCTAGCTTAACTAACTTCAGCATGGTGTCGGTCTGCAAACAACCTGTATTGTGTCAGTGCGGTAACAATTCATCGTGCACAATGGACTCGAGTTGTATCCTTTTTAAAGGAAACAAAAGGCTAACGCTTAAGGAGGACAACATGATTGGAGACAAAATCGCCAGAATATTCCAGGTAAGTAACATTTTTTTCGTTTGCTTGGAGAACATGCTAAGGATGCTATGCATAGCACACGGCTAGCCGACTCATTAAGGCTCCTCAATGTAAGATAATTGAATTGAAAATTGAACCATAAGCCTATCTACAAAATAATGTGCTGTGTGTATGTGTGTGCGTGTGAGAGTGAGTGAGTGAGTGAGTGAGAGAGAGAGAGAGAGAGAGAGCGAGCCTGTGTGTGTGTGAGTGAGAGCTGGGGGGGAGCAATAGAATATTATAATAATAGAATAGCAATAGAAACAAATGTTTGGTAGGTTGCACGTCTGTTCTATCTCATTTAGCTGATGCTTTTCTTTCAAAGGTATATGCTCCTAGCCTGGATATAACTGATGATGACAATGTGGCGATATTCCCGGGATTGACTGGACACTTCAGCTGCTTGGATCTAAGACCTCGTGGCCACTATGAGGTTCATGGAGATGATATTGGTCGACCAGTCGCCGAGCAGACTCATCCATTGTCAGGCCAGAACCATTTCCAGTTCCACCATACAGCACAGCCCACTGCTGCTCTAGGGTCACCTGCTCAGGCCATAGCTCCCACACCCCCCCGAGCAAGCATGAGTAACACCTTCCAAAGGTACCCCCAGTCTCATCAGTTCACAGCCCCTAATATTGACTACATATGAATAAATCAACATAATTGCATTTGTTTTCGTAATTCTTAAGATCCTTTGTAACCAAGATAATTTAAAAACTCGAATCAATTGTAATGCAGACATTGGGCCCTAGTTTCGTAGATCGGGCGCAGTCTAGGCGCAGCACAAGGTGCGTCGCATCAACAGGGTGTGTCCAAGTGCATTTTGCAAGTTTCGTGCACAGTACAGTCCGGCGGAGCCCGGCACAGGCACTCCTCCTGTCCCTCCTACCGGCGCAAGTGGAAAGGAGGGAGGAGAGAATGCGTGAGTGAGAAAGGAGGAGGAGAGACAGGCGCAAAGTGGGATTAACACAGCCAATTCAGATCTTCACCAATCAAAGGAGCTCCTCTCCTCACCTTTAAATGAGTCGTGAGGCAAGGTGCTTGCCGGTACACCCTTTCCGGATACCTCCTCCTCCCCCTCCTCCTCATCCTCCTTGCAACAATATACTCCATCTTTGTAGATTACGTTAAGCAAGAAAATTATAACATTTGTATTGATTATCACAAGCACGTTAATCCTGAAGACACCGAACATAACTTACAATTTGTTGCAGCGCGCTCTTGCTCTCTCTTGTTTTATCTCTCTCTCTGTCTGTCTCTCTTTGTTTGTTTTCTTCTGAATTGGAGACGAGATGCCGAATATATACGCTCTATGATGGCGAGGGAGTTTGTGGTTGGCTGAGAGAGATGTGAACTCCTTATTTTTTGTCACCGTTTCAGCTGTGTTAATTCAGCAGGTCGAGTTTCCATTACATGTGCCAACAGCCTTTGATCTGTCATCAGATGTGATGGGACAAACCATATAAATATAAATACACACACTGATTCCATTAGTTGCATTAAATAGTGGTTGTTGTGATTATTTATTGCATTGAAATGTGCCTGAAACTGTGTAAACATGCCTGTGACATTTTGGTGACGTGCGCACTGCGCGCCAGTCAGCCAAACTTCCACTGCACTGGCTGCATGCACCTTGCGCTGAGAGTAGACCAGGTTTGAGTTGGCAAGCTTTTGACGCACCATCGGTGGAGCATTTTCACACGAAACTTTGACTGCGTCATGATGAATATGTGACACCTCCCCCGCTGCGCTGCCACACCCATCTCGGCGCAGCGCGGTCTACCAAACTGCAAAACTACACCACTTGAAACTTGCACTGCGCTGGCTTCGCCACCCTGCGCCACCCCGTGCCGCGAAAACTAGGGCCCTATGTGTTTGAGATGGAATTAATTGATTTGACTTGATGTAAACCACTCCCACAACAATCTTTCTAGGTCTGTTTTCATTGCTGAGCTCAGCCAGGGGAAACTGAAGCCTGCTCGTATGGTTGTACTCAGACTGTTTGAGTTTGAAGCCACAACCACAGGTATCCTTGCAAAAATACACGGTGCTCTGCAGAGTGATGACCCTCTCATCCTGACTGATGCCCAAGGAAAAGAGATTGTGGACTCCGAAGGGACAAGAGGTACTTATTGAAAAAATGAATAATTACATAATAACAAATAAAAATGCTTTGTCTGACCAACTATATGCCCCATCTACTTAAATACTGTGCTCTCTTTGTCTCTTAATTTTTTTGACCCACAAAGTATTCTGTTTAGCTGCAAATGTGTTTCCATTATACCTGTTAAATGATTTGTCTTCCTCTCTTGCTAGGCTCCAAGTATTGGAAGCAAAGCAAAATGCAAAAAAGTTTCTTGTTGTCCCAGAGCAGATCTTTCATGAGTTCCAGCAAGGAACAAAGGGAAAGAAACTGAGGTAAACATTTTAGTTACTGCCTATTAATATTTGTCTTTCATTTTGTTTTTAATAACATTTCTCTTAGAAAAAAGGTTATCTGAACAGAACTGGTGAATATTGTATGATTTTTTTGTCGTTGTCGTTTTTGTCCCTCCTTGTAGTCATAAAGATATGGACTCCACAAGTCTTCAGGAGGTCCATGATAAAATAGAAAAAGTAATCTTGGCTGCTCAAGGACTGAGTGAAGTCACCACAGTCATCAAGGACCTGTCAACACATGCCAGCAACACCACAGGTGCCATGCTGGTTCTGACCCACACCATGATAAAACACATGAAAGATGCCTTTGGTTGTATTGTGTGCAAAGGTCTGTAACATAATGTGTTGTTTAATCTATATTAAAGTCTACCTTTAAACAGGATCAAATTGAATGTCTAAGTAAATCAAGGATTAATTCACATTTGCATGTTAAAGTGAAACTGTCCTTTGCCAAGCTTTTAAACATATGTAATATATAGGTAAAGAGAAGATATTGAACTCTAATCTTGCATGTGTATTGTCCTTTTTATTTATTCATCAAACAGGGCTAATGGAAGAACCCGTGATGGCCGTATGCTGCAAAAGCTTTGGTGCTTTGTTGGCTGCAAAAAACTGCGTTGACCAGTGTTCAAAGTCAGTTGGAATTTTGCACTTGTTCAATGGCTGTAGAGGATGAAGAATATTTTTATTTTTATAAATTTTTGTGTTTTATGTTGCACTTTAGAAAAATGTGTTCACTGGGTGGAAAACATAGTGTAATATTTAACATTGCTATTGTAGCAAGTGTTCAGTTTTGTCCTGTTAGGGTTAATCCAGAAAATTACATTAGTCATCACAATATTCAAAGGCCAGAAAATTACATTAGTCATCATAATATTAAAAAAACAATGCAAAGATGAATAGCCATGAATGCTCATCATCTTTGCTTTGACTCTTTTACAGATTATCATTTCAAGACATTTTTTCAGAGAAGTAAAATTTCACTAGAAGCCATAAAATTTCGCCAAAAGATGTTAAATTTCACACACTTAAAACTTTTTTTTGGCAATGTCGCAAATTTCTTGAATGCCTTGTAATGTTAGCCTGTAAAAGAGTCTTTGCATCTTTGCATTGACTTTTGAATATTGTGATGATGAATGTAATTTTCAAGATTAACCTTAACAGGACCCATTTACGGGCCTCTAGAGGTTAAAGGAAAGTAACAAAATATACAGTATATCCAGAACCAACTTGTCTTTATTTGACATTTTCATGCATATTTTTGCGTAATGTTTATCAGGTAGAGCAATGCATCCTGAAAAGGTACAAAGTTATAGTTTACCACATTGTCTAATAAAACTGAAATATCAGGGTACTCCTCAGCAAAACATTGTTCTGCTGATATTTTGTCCTTCTCAGTTGAGAAGGGGTCAGTTCCAAAGCAGGAGACTCTAGTCAGTGAAGAGCCAGCATCCTGCTGGTACATGTCTGGTACTTGGGACGCATGTGGCAACAACTCCTCTCCTAGTTTTTTTGGACATCCTCCTTCTGCCGAATGATTGGGTGTTCCTTCGCCTGTGAAGCAAGGCATAGGTCACAAAATGTCAGCTACTGTTTGAATTCACTGTCAACTTTAAAATATAGAAAAAGTTCACAAAAAAGGAAATGTAACTCACCTGGGATTCTGTGTGCATTCCATGCAAGTACAGCACTTGTTATGCCAATCTTGCCGTTACCTCACCTTTGTTGACTGAGTTTGCAGATATGGTTGCCTTTGCAAGTTGTTACTGTGGTTAGACAGCATCTCCTGCATGTAGAGGGACAAGTAAAATTCTCGGCCCTGGTCCACCCTAACCTGGTCCCACATCCCATTTTCAAGAACTGCTGATATAGAAAATAGTGAAACATGACTCAATCAAATGTT
>JAQLOL010000026.1:21916777-21933243 GCA_029783665.1 Naso thynnoides
TGTTGCAGTTTAAGGACCATGAATTATCAAAATTATTATAATTACTTCAATATATTTTACTAATAATACCAGTAGTAGTATTCAGATAATGTATATTATATAGCAATTTACAATTCACAAAGCCAGTATTCCTCAAGCAGGACAACATTGACATGATCATTTTCTGAGACAATTTAAAAATTTATTAAACTGTATTTTGTGAAGTGAAAGATAAAAAAGAGTTTTTCAGAGCGGATTTATAATGTGTGTGTGTGTGTGTGTGTGTGTGTGTGTGTGTGTGTGTGTGTGTGTGACTAAGATGTAACTTGTTGACGGTTTCTTGCACCATTAAAGTTCTACTAAAATCTTGCAGCACAATCTTGATGTTTTAAAGTCACTGTTCATGTGTTCACAGTATAAACACAGATTCTTCAGTTTCCACAGATTTTCTGCAGCAGATTCCTGATTTTTCATTCGACAGCACTGTGCCTGACATGCTCCAGTCAGCTCTGTGTGGGAGTGTGTTCAGTGGGAGAAGCAAAGCTTTTAGCTCTCTATGAAGTTGTCTAATGAGTGGCGCCAAGTGTCACAACTCCTCCACAAATTACTTTTCTCCGCTGCCAGTCTTCAGTCCCTCCCCCTCTGTTTTTACCCCCATTTTCCTCTTGTCAACACCTTCAGGCACTGCCAGCCGTCAAAACTGAACTTTTCCATCAGATGTCATACACTTTGCATTTTGTAAACCGTCACTGCTATGTGATGAATAAAGTTGACAGCAGGACTTTTATAGAGGAACTTTAAGATACAGAACATTCAGCACTGTGTTAGGCAAGTAAAATGTAAAGCAGCCAGGTTTCTAATAAAATGATAGTACTTTGTGTGGAAAAAAAAAATTGTAGAAAGAAGCAGATTAGGAACACTGGTGTTTGATAATATACACCATAAGGTGATTATAGTAAAGTACCTGCAAATATAACTAAAAGCAAATGAAGATCAGCTTAGAGGTGTTGTTGAATCATCAAAATGTTTTTTTGTTGTTGTTTTTTGTTTTTTTTTTAATAAAATTCTGTTCTGTCAGTTTTCTTTTGCCCACCTACCTTTTAGACATAAAGGACATTTATGAAATAATTCAGAAAATAAAATCTTAAGTTTTAAGGAAATCACAGCCTTGTAGCTACAATCTCAAATGATTAAAAACAATGAAAATGACTTCTGAATACAGTAATTAAACAAAACTAAATCTTCGAAAAAGAAGCTTATACATGAAGAAAAAAAAATGATCATGAGGCAACTCTGAATTTTGGCTTTGTTTTAGAAATACAAGTGTCCAAAAATATGATTTTGGGTGATTAAGTCCTGTTTTGTCTGAGAACAGCCTGTTTCACAATTCTTAAACTGTATTGAAGAGTCCCTTGTCTCAGAAGATTTATGACAAATGCTGCAGTAGAAAAAGCTTAAAATCCTGAATGACCGTTAAAACAGCAGCACCTTGCCGAGGGGCTTTAAATGGTAGAGGTATTGATGTCTGCCGACGTAAAATAAAGGCCGATCACTCTGTGCAGATTCAGCGTTGTGACACAGATCGTGACTGACTGACAGAAATAAAAACTGAGCTCTGATCCGTGGGCACTCGCTCTTCACTTTCCCAACATGAAGCAGTCGTACCTGCTCATCTCCCCGGGGTCTAACTGATGAATGACACTGCAGTGTGCTGTGCCTCTCCACTGGGCCATTTGTGGGAAGATAAGAGAGACTTCCTGGATTAAGGAGGTAGTTGAGGTACATCTCTAGAGAGCCTGTTTGTTTGGGGAAGACAGCTCCTTCATTACTGCAAAAACTGTGGGAGGCTGGGAAGCCAACCTGTCTCCGAGATAGCGACGGGACCGCTGCCAAAATGTACTTAACCAGACTGAAAATGCAACCCGCTTCCCCTTGATGCTTCTAATATTTTATCATGAAATGTGCATCAGGCATAATGCACCGTTCGAGGCATTTATTGAGCAGAAGCTAAAAATTCAGACTTAAAAATACCACACAACAGCATCGTGCCTGGTGTGGAGCTGCACACTCTCGTTGCTCGGATTTTTTAAAGGTAGTTTGGCCTTGTGGGTGGGCCGGCTGACCTGGCAAGTGAATGAGTCTTGGCATTAAAATGAATGAGCTCCCGACGCTCGTGTTTTGTCGTATTCTTATCCAAGCAGACAGGAACATGGAGGCTCACACACTCACCTCAGACACAAAAATAAGGAGGAAAATAGAAAACATGGAGGTCAAAAGGATAAACTTTATTTTAATTAGAGTGAGTCAATAATCACTTATTTTCATCTTTTTCTTTGTCAAACGTTTCTTACCACATATTTTAAAAATCATCCTGCTTCAACCACAGAGAGTCTACATCACTTCAAAGAACTCAAACTAATGGTTATTTTAATTCTGATAAGGTTTGATTTCATGTCGTATCTGTCTGTCCTCTTTGTTTCTCTTCTGTGAAGTCAAAATATAATGTTACAACTAAATCCACTCCCCAGAGCGCAAGCTAATGGCTTTAAATTAATATATTATGTCCAACAAACAATTCAAAATCCAAATAAACTGTACGCTTAAGTGCAACTTCTCACCATTCAGAGGCTAAAATTAGCCGATATTTGGCATTTCTGCTCAATGAATGGCCTTTAACTGATCGAAAATCACAATTTTTATAAATACATCTAATAGTGATTGACTAATTGACTAGTACACTCTTCTAGTTTTGGGTGAACTGCACTGGAGGATTTGTTGTGATTTATTTATTCCCCTAGCTGAAGTTTTCCCTGGTCTTTGTAATAATTACAACGAACAAATAACTACAACAACCACTAAATCCCTGCCACTAATTTGCAGCAGTCATTACCTTTTAATGTAAAATGTCGGTTTTTCGATGTAACAAGTGAATTAGCGTTACTGCATTGTCCCAAATGATGGCAATGATGTAGCTTACATTATAAGCTCTTGTGACAAAATATCCACCAACATCTAAAGAATATTTAAATTTTGTATTGGTTTGTTTAGACCGACAGCTCTTAGTTAAGTTTAAGGAAATATTGTCATTTTGTAAATATTACAAAACTCATGAGTGACTTAAAGCAAGAGACTGGACATTTCTCCTTTTTAATGTAGGAGCCAGGTTCTCTGTTGTATATTTATATACTTTAATTTCATATACTGGCTGTTTAATATTGTGTGTGTGTGTGTTTCTTAATTCTGTCTCTCCTTTAAAAGCACAGGTGCTGCAGCTTAGGGGAGTGGCTGACGGGAGAGCGTACAGTCTTTAGAGCTTGTGCAGCCTTTCGTTTTGCTTATTCAGTATCATTTGTTATTCAAGTCTTATTTTTACGCAGCTGTTGTGAAGACAAGGAATAAACGAATACCTTTGATTTTGAAGCACATCTGGACATTCAGTTTTTCTCTCAAGCAAAGCCTAAGTGTCTATTAATCTCAGTCAGCCCAAGAGTGACTCACACAAGTGGATTTAAGATAATAGATACATACCATGGTCACTACAATTAACATTTAACCAAAAACGTGTTTTTTTTTCCCCCCAAAACCTGAACAAAAGTACTGTTGCTGCCTCTAAAATCCCCCCAGAGTCAGGATGCAAACACCTGCCTCTGCTGTCAAATCTTGTGTGCACATTTGCCAAAAACCACATCTATATGACGCTGAAATGACACAAAAACACTCTAAATGATGCCAGTGAACATAACTCAGGCGGCAGAAAATCACACATTGCAAAACACATAAGCAGTATATAAATATCTCTGCATGGTGAGCACAAAGGAGCCACTTAATGAGTAAATTTGGCTCACGCTGATCAGTAAATCAACAAGTGAATATTTCATATGCGAGTCTGAAAGAAATAGTCGCATACACATGCACAGGCATCCGTTCAGCGCTGGTGTGCAGTAGTGCTGCGTGGGGCCTCTTGTTGCCCCAGTGGCGGTGAAGGGGGAATTAGATGTAGTGTTGTCTGAGTCCCTGTTAATCCTCAGCTGATTAGTGGAATTCTCATCAGGGCTCCTTCAGAGAGAGTGAGAGGGAAAGAGACGAGTGTGGATGAGAGAAAGAAGAAAAAAAAAATACTTGGAGAAACAGCAAGAAAGCAGACTTGGGGAGAAACCCCCCTCTTCGACTTCCTACTCTCCTATTGTCAGTCACCGCCCCCCCCCCCACCGCCAAGGACCACAGGCCTGCATCTCCTCCGGCCAATAAGATCTCAGGCCCTCAGGTCACCTGGCTCACCAGACTAATCCTGAATCTGCCTTGTAGATTAGCACTTTCCCACTCGCAGCCACTCTAACCCAAGCCCCGGCAAATCCCGAGGTAAATGTCGGAGCTTCCGGTAAGTGGGTGAGCATGGCGTTGTGCAGTGGATTAAGGAGAATAGGATAATATTTACAAGCCCATCGCCAGTAGTGATAAGGCCGAGGATAAACAGTAATGGTCCCTCTTTAGCCCTTTTTTCTCTCCCTTGTCAAGGCAAATGGTTAAATCTCTGAATCCCTGTGTTTAGTCTCTGACATTGATGTGCTAAATTAGTCAGCTGCGAATTAGTTCACGTCACTCACCTGGCATTATTCCTGCTTAGACGGATAAACAATTCTTAATAAATCGGGATATTCCAGAAAGAACGAGTTCCCCAGATATTTTGTGATGTTTTAAACAGCACGTTAAAGAACACGCTCATCGGTTCCAAAACGTTCATTTGCTGAGGAGTGCTTACAATCAAACTTGGTGTCAGAATTTCGCAACGATTGCAGTTTAGATCTCACAGACAGAAAAAGGCCCCTGACACAGACTGCACTTCTCACATGCCATCCATCATGGGAAAACTCTCGAAGTGCCAGACCTGTGGAGTAAAACAGCGGCTCTCAAAGTGGGGTCAGGGGACCCCGAGGGGCGTGATAGGGGTTCCAGGGGCTCCTCAGCAAGAGGGGAATAATGTATTTTTAGCATGTTTCCATTTACAGTAACATAATGACAGGATGTATGAATATTTCTGTCATGAGTTTTTACACACAAGTTTTATCCAATGGAGGACTATAGGAGAGTTTTCTTGCTGTTACATAACTTTATGTATTTATTTTGTAGAAGTCGTAGAAGAGAAATTGACCAATTCATTTTCATATAGGGACACTGTACAATATTGCAACGAAGTCATGTTGTCACTGATAATTTTTCAAAATAAGATTCAAAATTTTGTCTCTTCTTGATTGACTTTATTTTTTTTTAGCACTTTGCCACATTTGCTGAAGCTGGGACTTTGCTTTAACTACCTACTATCTGCAAAGTTATACGTTTTTACTAGACAATGGACACTCATGATTAGGTGGCTTATGACATCAGTGTATTTAGTCGATGTATTTAGTTTTGTCAAAATAAAAGAAAGATAGGAATGTTAAATTTATTCCATTTTACTTTCAGCTTCTACATCTGTATAGTGAAATTTTCTACAAATTACAATTCTGAGTGCTACATCCATGTTAAAGCTATACATCTAATTCAACACACACTCACACAAACTTTGGCAGACAAGCTGTCAAATTTTTTGTACTCTTAAAAACACAAGTAAAAGGCAAAGGGGAGGCATGTGTTTTCTATAACTTTTAAACAGCGATCAGTTTCCTTTAAAACTTTACAAGAGTGTGTTAAGAGGCGTTGTACCACTTTACAAACACATGATCGGTGTGACTGAGTATTTTTAGTATTTGTACTTTAATGTATCGGCTATAAAGAGGCCCACATATGCTGAACTCTCTCACAAAGACAAGAGATTAAAAAAAACTATCAGTAAAAGACTGCGGATGTCTTAAATATGTCTGTCTGTCCCTCTTATGTCATCAAATCACAAGATGGACTGGTTTTCTCTCTACTGTAGATGGCACTGTTAACCTTGACTTGCACTTAGCTGGGACTTCAGTGTTGAGGAAACAGAGTCGGGCAGAGTCAACGTCTGCTCCTTATTACTGCTCTGAGCCCCGGGGAGAAATTAATTAAAGTGAGGAATAATAAGAATAATAAAGATTATCTTTGTCATCACAGTTATGCTAACAACAGTAATAGAGTTTTGAGGGAAGCCAGCGGCCGAAATAAATACCCTCCAGCTTTTATCTTACAGAAAACTGTAGGGCTGTTTCTTTTTTTTCCCCCCTCGTGTGTTTTCCAGAGAAGTGGAGTGTCAGGGTGGTGGGCGGGTGAGGGGAGTTTTTGTACGGGGGGAGGCTCGGGGTTAGGGCCGGAGTGAAAAGCAAGTGTGTTATTGTAACAGAGCTTATGAGGGAGTCAAGAGGAGGGCAGTGTGCCGATCGCACGCTAGGCTGCATGATTCACAGAAGAGGCCTGGACACGAACCCTCTGGACCCCCCACCTCCCCTCCCCTGCTTCTGAAATCCCCGCCATCAGCGTGCATTATGGTATTAATACCAAAGCGATGGCGAATCACCTCACGTCACCTCTCGTGTGGGACACTCCATCCATCTGTGGTTAATTGGCAACCTAACCTGTGGACAGCGTCAAAACAGACAGAAATTATTTCAATTTAAAAGTCTGTTTTCTTCTCTGAGGGAGCAGACAAAACACTGCCGTCACCACTGACCTTCACCTGTGAAAGAAGCAAAAACAGCTGCAATAAAATGTTGTTTCTCACACAGTAGTGGCACATTTTAGACATTTGTCCCATCAAATAAGGTCGCATTAAAGGCTGAGGTTGTTTGACCTTACAGGAGTACAGAACCCCTTCATGACCCCTTTGTAAACTTTAAAATGCACGCTAGCCAGTTTTAAAACAAGTATGTGACCTTTGGGAAATGTTAGATTTCACATGACAGTGATTATACAACTCTCAGTCCTGGAAGTTGTCTGCAAATGTCAATGAATGCATGCAATATCATCTAATTACATCAGCATATTAGAAATGTGCTGCTGCAGCCACTTCACCCTCTCACTTTATCTGTACTGATGAATCCCGGAGACAAAGGGACCCAGCCCTGTCTCGTGACCGACACTCGAACCTCTTTTCATGTTGCCTGTAAAAAGGGGATGACTGACCTCATGTGCTGCTGGGATATTACTTTACATGTTCATCAGGCCGCGCCCTCGCTAACGGCACATGAACGTTTCAAGCTCAACGACTACGTCACTGCATGGCTTCCTGTGCGCTGGTCGCCAAGCCTAATGCAAGACAGGTGCTGAGAGGGTAAGAAAGAGACTGAGACTGAGAAATTAAAGATGACTGAAAGGATGCTAGAAAATTAAAAAAGAGTTCTCTGACATCCAAAATCAGAATAATCTAGTGACTATTAAGAGTTGGAAGATTGAAATGATATTGGTTTCTGCTGCTCATCAATAGTTAATTCAATCAAATTGTAATGCAAGCTAACAAATTTGCCCAAGTATAAATTCCAGATAATTGTGAAAGATAAATGTTCTTTGTCCTCTTCACTTCTCCACAATCCAATTAGGATTTGATGCCTAAAAAATCAGATGACTGTATGCTCTGGAGCGAGACAAAGTTAGCTTAGCTGCTCATTAGCCATTTCATTGAGCCCTCTTGTAATATTGTCTTACCAAAGTTAGCTTTGGTCTGAATTACTAATCAAGTGCACACATCCGCTGTTTGATGAAATTTTTACCTATTCCCAAAGCATTTCCTCTTCCCGCAAAAATTCATTAGTTTCAGCTTGAAAAGGAAAACGGGGGAGTCGTGCACATATTGAGTTGAGTTACTTTGCTGCTTTTTTTTTCACTCCTGCTCATTCCTTCCATCTGATAACATCCTCTGTTTTTTCCCCCTGAAGTTTCTTGTCCTCTTTGTGGTCCCCTCATTCCTGCGCATGTCTTCCTTCCCAGAGAAACATCACTGAAACTCAGGGTGGGGGTCTCTGGTGAAATCACTGACTTGTCTGTTCTGTGAACACCCTGTTTGTTTTGACTGGAAGTGGACCCCCATGTGGGAATAAGGTGGGAAGAACATTATAAGCAGAAGTCCACTGCAAAAAATATGCACCTTAAAAAAATGATAGGCCTACCATGGTGAAGTTAAACTGAAATATCAATCAGTATGAACAATTCTGCAGCTGTTAAGCATTATTATCCCCTTTTCAAGAGGATATAACTGTTTTGGACATATTTGTTGAAACAGCATCAAGTCTTTAGGACACACTTTGTTCATGGCAGGCTTAACTAAATGACAGGAGCCCGTCTTGTCACCCTCTGAAAGCCGACACAAGACATTCCCCCTTCAACAAGTCTGCATAGTGTTGGTTATGCACCATATATTTGTCACTGTGCAACGTTAATTATTAGAGAACCAATCATGGCCAATCAGAGCTGTTAAAGCACTGTTTGAACAGTTCTGGGGCAAGCAACAGATTGTGTTATAATTTCAATTTATGGTGGCTAGCTAGCACCTAGCAAAGACGCTAGCATAACATTAGCTGTGAACACTTACTCCAGCTAGCTGAACCGGCAAATAAATTACTTGTGAACACTTTATGTCCAGTTTACAACAAACCTTGCAACTTGTAATCCTAACATAAAGTTAGGATTCACAGAAAATTCATCAGTCAAATTTAACACTAGCATTTAATAACCACAAGTAATTTGCCCAAGCTAGCTGTCCAAGATGGCAGACCTTTTCGCGAATCTCACTGATGTGGAACTCAAATCGAGTGATGACATAAGTAGCCTAGCATGCTAGTGTTAACACTGATTTCAAATCAGCAAATTTTCCAGGATTATAATTTGCTTCAATGTAAATCTATCTTTAGAAATAAAATTTTTAGAAAGAAAAAAATACTACTGTTACACGTAAAAAGAGGGAAACTAAAAATTCCCAACATTATTTGCAGGGGGTTTTTTTTGCATTTCTTGGAGAAAAAAAATGATTAAAACTTCCTACATCACAATTCCAAAAAAGAAACTTATACAGTTAGACACTTCTTACAGTGTAGAAAATAGAACATAGAATGGTATGTAAATAGCAATTACATGTTAGCGCCCTGTAAAGGCTGCATAGCTGAAACACGCTCAGAGGGGTCACTGCCCAGGGGATCGGGGTTTGCCCATTAAAACACCATCAGACGAATGCAGTTTATTTAAACAGACATACGACTCTCTGCTGCTACTGTTTACCTTCCCTCCACTGGAGAGCAAAGATAATACAGTTTGGAAATCAAAGGGAAACTGTAATTTCCAGTGAGTGAAATCATCACAGGTCAACAGTTGCGTGTGTTATTTATTTGCAAAGGGGACTGAGAGAGGATAAGCAGGGAATATTATGTCCAACTCACTCCTGAGATCTTCCAAATACTTAATGTCTATCCTAAAAACTATTTGTTTCTGGAGTTCATTTTGTTGGATGATGGAACAGGATTGTTGCTGTAGGCTATTTAATGCAAAGACTAAAAACCCTAAAAATGTAGCCGGGTTTTCATTAAAATGTATTGCAAAAGTTAACCAAATCTTTAGGGTATCATAAAAAGAAAACATGTTGGCTTATTTATATTTATTTATCGTTCCATTCCTTACCATGAGTCTTTGGTTCAATGATAACCAGTAGGTGGTGCAAAATTTCCAGTCATTTGTTATTATCCCACTGCAAAAGAAGAAGGCGAAACGTGATGACGTATTTAAAGATAACAACTAAACAAACGGAAAGCAAGGAAAACCAAAGGAAAGCATAATAACAAGGAATTCAGCACAATCATGAAATTGGAAATGCTACAAAAGAACACCTAACATTCCAACTATGTGCGCTTGGAGGATTTCTGCTAACAGCCTTGTATTTTGGTCTGTATTTTTGCCTGCCGCTGCCGCCATATTCTACAAGTGGAGAGATGTTAAGTAATGTGACTTTCGAATCTCATCATTTATTCACTGAATCTGTTTCGATTGCACTTATTTGCATTTACTTTCCATCGATATGCAAAGTCTTCCACCTTTCCAAAGCTACAACTTTCAAATGACATTTCAAGATTTATTTAAGAATTATCTGTGTTTTCACTCAGGTGTTTATATGTGCAAAATCAAAAATGCACTTAAATTCAGGCTGATTGAAATCCACCTTGTGTCCCATCTTTCCTTATATCTCACTTTGGAATGAAACAATACACTCACTCTTACTTCATATAGAAAAGTGAAAGTCCACACGAACTAGAGCGACAGTAAGAAACAAACCCATTTATGTTCCTTAAAGTTAAATCAGTCAGCATGAACACTCCCATAGCGTCCCTCTGGGTGAGTTTTCCCTCCTCTTCGAGCCCCTTTAGGGTCCGTCACCCTGCTGCATGCCCGCCCTATCTGGAATATTTCGCCCAGATAGCAGATTTGCTCCCTCTAATTGTCCTGTCAGTAAATCAGTAGCCTCGCTCCCCCTCCTCTCCTCACTGTTCCATGTCACTCGCTCTTATAACATGCTGCCCGGTGAGTGCAGATAGCGTCTTTGTTCCTGAGGAGCGCCGGCTGTTTTTGTTGGAGTCTTGTGTGTGGAGAATGAATGAATAGCAGGTCCTGTGCAGGCCAAAGCCAGAGGGTACAGTGAGAGCACAAGTGGCAAGAGAACTGGAACACTGAGGAGAGAAAGGGTTTAAAAAATTCACTGTGAGTGGCTCAGTTAAATGCTCCGTTCTTAGAATTAGGCAGTGCTCCAGCTTCCGCTTGAGGAAATGAGAAATAACTCAGCACAAAACGCTGTTGAATTAAACATAGTTGTGCCCTTTTGATTATTTAAACAAAGCAATTATTCAGTGATATATCAGATAATAAAATCAAACATGAAATACACAGTGAATTTAGATGTATATGGTGCTTATCATACATCTATGTTGCATCTATGACATCTACTTCTGTCTGAATTCTTTAACAAAAAACATCCACAATAACACTTTTACTGCCAATCTTCTTCCGTATTTTTGTCATCTTGTTCTTGCATTTTTTACAGAGATGCTTTTTGTCCAAGCTCACCTTATCTCGAATAACCTCCATCTACATTCCCCTCCCCCGCTCAACATCAATCAGGTCTGAGGGAGCCATCACGGTAATTTGTTAACCTTTATCCAGTGACCTCTGCTGACCTGAGGATCACCTCAGTCTGAGTATGTGACTGAGAACGCCTGACAGGATTTGTTCAAGAAACCAGAGTTCAGAAACATACTTAAGTTTAATATATTTGCTCACCAAATTATTATTTTGTCTTTTTCTTGCTAATGTATAACAATATACAAGGTAATGGCAAATACAAATGGATCTAAACAAGCAACATTAAAGATTTTTTTTTATCATATAAGCAAATATCACCATTCGCTCAATCAAAACACAATTGGACATGCAGAATCAGCTCCGTGACAAAATTAAAAAGTGAAATGTGCTCTTATTATCTTTTTTCAATTACAAGAGGAAAGCAAAGAAAATGCAGTTCATTTCTCAGCTGGATTACTATTCAAGGCACAGCACTGGCTCACTGCTAACTCCGAGAGCAAATGCTCTATGCCGATGCATATTCATATGTTTAACATACAGACATGCATTCCTAATGATGTGGGAGAGGACAGAATGCAATAAAGCTCATTAATACATTTTGCCATGCCAGTCAGTCCTCAGCATGAGAACGCCACTGCACGCCGTCAAATCGAACTAATTCAGTTGTCCAATAAAGAAACGAGTCGAATGTGAGATGCAAACAGAGAGAAACAAAATGTAGCAGCTGCAGCGTGTTTACTGTCTCAGTGGGAAATTTGTGCTTTTTTATTATTATTTCTCCAGGATGTAAGGCGAGTTTATCATGTATAAAACTATCACTTAAGTTTTTTTTTCTTAGGAGACATTTTGCCCTTTCACACGTTTCCAAGTGACCTGATTGATTTTTTTTTTTTCGAGTCAGGGGGCTCAATCCTCCTTTTTAAATGCCCCGCATGATTTTACATCCTATAGTGGCATGACAAAATTGTAAACCCGTTAATAAAGGTTGAATGTTTGCACGTAAATGCAGGGAAATGAGTATTTTCCATATAGCATCACTATTTAGCATCATGGATAACCTATCCTGGTTGCTGAATCTATGTTTATTAGGGCTGTGTACTGGCAGTGACTTTACAATATTTATTACACATTTATATCACGACACATTTTGAAATGATGCATATCGCGATATATTGGGATATTCCACATAGTTTGCTGAAAATGTAAAAACAGAGCTGAAATACAAGTCATTTTGTATGATCTGGGTGGTATTGATACATCACATCACCATATATTGATAATTCAGCGACAAATTGAGTCAAAACGATTTCCAATTTATTTCAGTACTGGCCAATTACTGAACACACTGATGTAGATGCCATAACATAACTTTAAATGCACTATTGCACTTGAACTGGAACATGCTGAAACAGAGGAAGTTGTAGTTGTTCACAACCTGTTAAAAACGTCTTTTTTTTTTTTTTTTTTCCAAAACATCAGTTTTTGGAGCTGGAAACTGATACAGTTAAATAAAATAAATATCGCAATATATTGCTCTATTGATTTTTTAGCACAGCCCTAATATTTATTCATATAGTTGTTGTTTATGTTCCCACGGATGCAAATTTAAAAATGCATTGCAGGAACTGTATGACACCATCAGCAGCAACATGTCCCCTCTATGTAGCAGCACAGGTGAGCTAAATCTGAATTTCATTTCTGCTCTGTAAAAATGAAAAAAAAATTCTTGATTTCTTGATTTGCAGCCTTGAAATGCATAAATGAATACAAATTGAGCAAAAGTTGGTGAGTGTCCTGCCTGTGAAATGACACTTAATACACCTTCAACAGCTGACCTTTGACAGCGTTTGTGCAAATGTGTTCTCAATCACAACTTGTCACATGGAGAAACTCGGTCAGGCCTCTTTGGCATCACTTTTTAAAGCAAGATGTGGCCCCTTAGCGTCTCTTAGTGACATAAGGCACACAGGCCTAAGCTAACCAAAAGGTTTTGTTGCCTAAACTTAATCAAATTTTGACTGTTTCACATGGTTAGCCACATTAACAAAGGCTTAGCGACCTACATGCTAGTTTGAGCATACAAAATTTGACTATAAAGAAGTCCAAATACTCCATATTGGAACACAAATCAGCCTTACAGAAGCTATCAAGAAACTTTGAGATTTACACTTGCAAAATCTGGTGCACTCTTGAAATTAAAAGACCAAAATCAAAACATTTCACTTCAGTTATTCATCTCTCCAGCTTCATGAAAGCTATTTAAACAATTTCTGAGGCTTTATCAACATAAAATAAAGATGGCAGCCGCCAATATTAGTTACAACTGAATATAATTTAAAAGTTCAAAAAAATGCAACATGTTGATTTGGACCTTCATCCTTACTGTCTGGCTTGTCAGATATAGGATGATAGACCTTAAATCACAGGCATAGATGGTAGTTTTACAAATGTTTACAAGTATAACCTTCTCTTATCTCTTTACACATCCTGTCACTTTTGGTTTTGGATTTAACATGAACCAGTTCCTGATGTTAAGGGTTGGACAACCAGATGCCTCGTCCAGCCACAGTGGGCAGACGTCAGTAATGGCCGTGGACTTTGTTTATAAATTATTAATGATTTTTCTCCCCTCCCTGTCATTGTGGACAGGCGGCGAGACGAGCCGATGCCTCTCCTGTTTGCGTGGCAGCGCGCTCCTCAAACAGATTGCAATTTATTCCTCTGCAGTTTGTCCGTCAAGGCTAACTCTGACAACATAATCCCGAACTAATCCGCCATGTTCAGTTTTTCTTGTTGGCTCTCATGCAAACTGCTCTGCCAAATCCCACTACCTGTCAGCCTGGCCTTGCGATGGGGAGTCCAGACGAGCTGCCAGCCCTGCTGCAGTGGCTCCCGTGGGGGGGAGAGAGAGAGAGGGGAGGGGGAGGCATGGTGCCTGGGTAGACTTAACCCCTGCCTCCCTCCCTGTAATCCACTGTAAACAGCCAGAGCCTTAGAAGGGCTAACTGCACTAATCAAGCCCCAAGCTCACCCAGTCACTATCATACACAGCACCCTAAGAACTAGAGATTTGAGCCTACAATTTGAGCTACTGCAGTGGGTGTGCAGGCTATGGGGGTGTGTTTGGAGCAGAGGGGCCCATTGACAGCTCCTAATCCCCAAGGAGGAAAAAAGGTGCCAACATGAGGCAGAGATAGGTGACCGAACAGAAGCCACAAGAGCAGGTTTCCATGACTTAAATAATTTGAGTAAACTTCAAAATTGCACTTCAGAAGATATTTTCATGTTTTCAGTCAAAATATTTAATCAGACCAATAAGATCTGCTGCATACCCCGGAATAGCACATTACTATAAGAAAAGTCGGTGTAAAAACTAATATTTTCACAATGAATAATTGAGTGAACGTGCATATAAAATTAGATACTCACATGAAGCATCAAAGGCTGTATTGAACTCCAGTAATTAGGACACATATTCTGTATTTTCCCCTATAGAAAACCAGCCACTCAATATTCTCTACCATCCCTTGGAGAGCCACATTTAAATTTCCCTCACACACTCGCTCAGTCTCTCTGACAGTGACCCAAAATCCACAGGAAGAACATAAAAGGCCTGAGAGTAGTGAAAGGAAAAGGCAGGCAAACTAAGCCAACTCCCCCAACAAAACCCAAAGTTTCAAGAACTTGTGAGTGGACACGACAGCACGAGCAATACCCCCCCACCCCTACCCCCACCCTTCTCTTACATTGTTCCCAGTAGTGAGCAGTTTCGGTTGGGGTGTCTGTGGTGGGTGGGGGTCTGAGTTTGCAGCTGACAGCAGAGGAAAAGAGTCAAAAGCCCACTTTGTCTGTGTCCATCAAGCGTTATCAGTAGATCTCATGCAGACATTTGAGGCTGTTTTTTTTTTTGTGTGTGTGTGTGTGAGTATGTGTGTGTGTGTGTGTGTGAGTGCAAATTAAAATGTTCTTATGCTTATTATAGATACCGACCTAATTTAGGGTAAAGAAAAAAATATTTTTTTTAATTGTAAGTATTTTTTACATCTTCACAAGCACAGCAATAAACCATGCTACAAAAAAATGTCTGCTTTTTATCTGTTATTCATCAAAATGAATAAAATGCAACGCAAATCTCGACAGTAAAAGCGAAATCTAATCTGCAAATGTGCCTAATGGAAAGTAGTAGGGGGAGCTGTAAAATCTTAAGTGCTAAAACATGCAAACTATCTATATGGCCCCCGAAGGCCCTCTAAAAAAACTGGGGCATCAGCTCTGAGGGCCCCATGGTCACACTTGAAACCTGGGGCTCCGTGTGGACACACTGACTCCTGCTCTGTGTTACAATGCAGCTGCTTCGTTCACTTTCCAACTCCTGAGACTGTGGGAAAGCTCTGGACAAATATGTTTGCCACTTTAGCGCTTCAGATAAAAGTGGCCTTCAAGGGTGGAGCTTAGGAGAGTGCTGAGATGACAGCGAGGGAGTTGGCGGAACTGCAGGGAAAATGCGAACATGACATGTAGCTGATAAGAGTCCTCCAGCAGGTTAACACCAGAGCTTGTAACCGGGATTGCCCCGAGAAGCCCTCTTAGGAAGGCCTGGCATCTGCCAGACAGCAAAAGCCCTGGCACTAGCACGAGTGTTGCACACAGCAGGTCTGCAGAGCGGTTTGGACAGAAGCACGCAGCACACCTGTTAGAGAGATCTGGAGCAGAAAGACTACATGTTGCACTGGCTCTGATGATTGCTAGACAAAGCTAAGAATTTGCTTTTTACATTATTCCTGTAAAGCTCTAACACTATTAAAAACCAACCAGTTGCTTTATCTACTACAAGAACTTGGAAGGCCAAAACTGGCTTTTCCTTAAGGTTATATAGGGCAAAATTAAAAGAGAGAGATCACTTAATGCTCTTTAAATCTAAGCAAAAACAACATTATAGATGGACATAATACACAACAGTTTTGCCAGGCATTATAGGCTTGATGCGCGACATGGTCACGAGGGAAGAAAGTGGCATTTACAAAATCTGCTTACAATATTTAAGCGGCTCATCTCCTTGCTCCAGTGTGTAATTTCACACCCTTTGGGTTTGACTTAACATATTGAAATGCTGAAACTGACACTGAGCTAAATATTCATAATCAGAGTGATTTTAACCGTGCAAGAGTTACGTATACGGTTGTTAATGTAGCAAAGTAAATCAACTTGTGCACAGTGATAGGATGCAAACATTACAACAGACCGCAGCCTGTGCAGACTTACTAATGATTTCTTTCTTCATGCTAAATCTCACTGCACATAAACATGTTGCACAGAGTCTTCACAACAATTGTTCTGCTTGCATATTCTTGCCTTGAGGCTTATATCATAATGTTGAGTATGCTGGGTGGAAATGTGTCTGAACATTAAGCTGACAGGATTCGATCTTTAGCTTCAATTATGAGACTTCTGTTCTTGGCTATTGGCAAATATTA
>JAQLOL010000026.1:21952064-21969611 GCA_029783665.1 Naso thynnoides
ACAAGCACACAGGACCGTTTAGAGTTGTTGGAAAGTTTATCTGATGACTTTAGGTGGAGGCAGGCTAGCACTTCCCAGTGACTACCAGTGTTTGAGCTAAGCTAATTAGCGGTGAGCGAGCTCTGCCCGTCTCTTCCTTGTTACTGCACGCACAGTTGAAAGAATGGTTCTATCTTCTGGTGTGGAAAAAAAGGCAAATAAAAAGAAAAAACGAGCCATTCAGAAGCGTATTGTTGTCTTTGTATTTATCCATATTTCCTATTAGTAAGATGGAGTTAATTCTGCTGTATGTTTGATGGTTTATGAGAAAGCATATTGTTGGCATTGCAGTATAAGCAAAAGAGTTCAAAATGCCCCTTGAGTCGAAAAACCTTAAGTTAGTTTGGTTTTTGTTATTAAAAGGAAAAAGTTTAAACCCTGCTTATCCATGTAAAGGCTGCAAAGTCGAGACACAAGCACAGGAGGTTTTAATTTTTTACAATAAAAATCACAAAAGAGAAGACGCATTGGCCGTGGATGTCCATTTTTTCTAAAGTATTTCCTTATTCATTTGTTGCTGGAATCATAGGACACATCTTGGGACGATCCATCAAAGCAGAGCTGCAGTCCTGCTAACGCTAGACGGAGTACTGCACAGAGTCGGTATGCAGACTGTAGCCCTCGATGCCTAGTAGCTACAGTGCAAGTGGAGTAAATCGTTGGCCAGAAAAAAAGGCTGAGAGTCTGTGTGGGCGGGGTTGCTTCACAACAGGGAACAGAGAGTTCAGCCGTAAATCACGCCGGTCAACTTCTTGATGCTTTAATGTATTTTATGCTATGGGAACCGGCCTTACGCTGTGCTCTGCAAACTTATCAGTCACAACTCGTCGAGAGTCCACAGGGGCTCTCGACTGTCACACTCTGTCACAGGTGCTTTAGTGCCGTTACCACAGAGTGAATTTACACATGCAGGAAGAGTCGGTAACCTCCTCCACACCAGAATCCAACCCAGCCAGAGGTCATGTCCTCTCGCTTGGTCGTCATACAATGAAACACACGAGGAGTGGGAGCAAGAATGAAACCTCACATCCCACTCATATCAGTTCACTTCCCCTCTCTCTATTTATACAAACGTGTCAACTAATATCATTAGTGTACAATATCATTACTGTGAAACTGCAGCAGGAAATGTGTCACCGGCTTTAGTAACCCACTCATCAACACGAGTCCTTCCACTCCATCCCCTTCCACTCAAGAAACAGACGTTCGGCGCATTAATTGGAAGGTATAAATTACAAGTAATCACTACGAGGTTTTTCACCGCCTCGACAATCGGCATTTACTCATCCGGCTTCCTGTTTAAACTATTTGCTGGAGAATCACAAAGCCCCGCTGCTTATTTTCCAACGATTAGCTGTACATCAGCATTACCACCTCAAATCCAGCAGTTTCACATCCAGCATTAAATAGGATGAATATTGATCTGCTAAAGAGGATTTATTTATTTCATGCTCTATCCAAAGATCAACTGCTACCAGCTTTGGACGGATCTGCGAAGGTCTTACCGAATAAAGCTACTGCATACATGACTTTGGACTTGACATTTTAGGCCTGGAAGAAGACCAAACAGTAAATTCACTGCAATAATCCCAGATAAATGGGATGATCACTACCAAAGCTTAGATAGTTAAGTGGCCTACTCTTAAGTCCAGAAACGATAAAAACGCATCTCGGAGGAGCTCCTCCATGTTGGGGGTGTGGCCTGTGCAATCCTACGTGAGGAAGGGGCCCACCTGAGGGCCTCGATCGCTCCTCCTTCTGACAGGCAGAGTCATCTTACAAAACAGGGTCATGCAAAATGGCATCTGTAAAAATAACCTACAAATGGTTGTATGCTGTACCTGTGCACAAGCTTATTCTTTTTCTAGTGTCGACATACTATCTGTCCGTAGACGTTTTATTTGTACTAGTTTGACACAAAATACACAAGCAAAACTGATTCGAATATTAACCTAACATCTGTCTTGGTGAAGCGGCAATTGTCAGTCTCCATGTGTGTCCACCTCCTTATCTAAATGAGTACAATATCTCGCACTTTCTTCGCCCATTAAACAGTGAGTCATTCTGTTTCCAAGAGCTGCAAAGCTGCAGCAGAGAGAAAAAACATGCTCAGTCCTTGACGTTTTTCTGGCATAAAAAATGTAAATTTTAAACAAGTTTGGCAGAAAACAACAGCCCACAGCAGTTTTAAGTGCAAAATTACATTGGAATTGGTATCAGCTGTCTGTAACCCCTTGTGAAAATCCATTCAGACTCACGTCCATAAACACACACACACACACGCATGATTTAACCCCTCACACACTGAACTGTTTGCAGCCCAGGCCGCTTTTGATATTTAGGTGCTGGTTGGCAGTCGGGGCTCAGTGAGCTCCCGTGCTGCCCGGTGAGCTAAGCCGAGCTGTGAGGGAGAGACAGGCGGACACACAGACAGACAGAGAGTCGGGCAGACAGACAGACAGACAGAAAAGTGGCCATCTGGATAGACAGGCCGCAGGGTCACATGGCGGAGTCACAGGCAGGATGGAGCTCAGCTGCTCCGTGTCTGTGCTTTCAGCCTCAAAATCTTATGAGACTGCAGTGAAGCGGCTGGGGATGCGACCGGATGAGTTCTGAGCACAATTATTCAAACCGAATTGTTTTTTGTTTGCTTTTGGCTTGTTTGAACAAATTTACTTTTTTCTTGATCAGGTAATTTTGATTTTTGAGCATAAACACTTTCTAATGATTTAGAGTAAGTGTTGACTGTTAGGATCAACGTGTTTACATATTTATTCATATAATTACAGTATGAATTTAAACCACATTAGGGTTTAAATTGTTACAATAGCAAGTTTTGTTTTTTTTAAGTTTGATGACTGCATGAAAGATTTCATATTTTAAAGATTTTAAAATTGTACACCGTAAAAGTGTTTTCTCTATCACATGCATGCCCACTTTTCTCTTCATCGTTGATATTGGGAAAAATAAGGCAAATTCAAGTCTAGGTGATGTTATTCTCAAATAGCCATTGTTACATTGCATTTCATAAATTTCAGTAAAAATATAAAGAACATTTAGGCTTTTAATTTTTTATTATTATTTTTTAAATTCATTCACTGTATCTTTTAAATTCAGGACTCTCAGCTGCAATGTGAATTGTTGAAGGACCAAGCTGCTTCTATCGCCAGTAGATGGCGTCTGACACCTGCTTTAGGTGCTTGAACCATTCCACCATCGCCCTGTGATTTCCCTGCAAATCTACTGTTGGATTCCTAATAACAAACAAATTTCTATAAAAGGCAAATATATAAAGCGCTGTTGCCCAGGTACGCTGACATAAGCCTGTCAACACCATCAAATAAAAAAGTATTCATAATAATAAAACTAAAAACACGTCAAGACTGAAGACAAAATCCTTTAGTGTAGTTTGGGTTGGTTTACCAGCCTTACTGTTAGATTTTTTTCTTCTAATTATAAGCATAATTGCCAGATTTTCTTAAAAAGTTGCAGTGCAAGCTGCAGTTGCAGTCCTGTGCCATTGCTTGCAATTTGAAATAAATCTTTTTTGTCTCCTGCTCAATGAAAAGGTTATTTTTCTTTAACAATTTGTGCAATATTTTTATAATACTTAAAGCATTTTGATTTGAAAATTCCTTGCAGGAAAAGTAACTCCACTCACAGTTAGAATAAAAACTATGTCAAAGGTTTTAAATTCCTCTCGTGCTGCAGCCTGGCATGTCTGTCTTGAGTCCATCAAATTAAAGCAGTTATTACCAGGAGGAAAAAAGCTCTAATTGAGATGTATTTGATTGCAGCTTTAAGACTGGCCCCCGTCTCCTCCTTCTAAACATATGGGTCTGTGCTCGTTCTCCGGCCATAAATTTTCAACACTGCAGGACATTGTCTTTTTTATGCCGTGTGAACCATCCTTCATACACGCCAGAAAAGTGTCAAGGCCTTCTGGGAGCGAAAGGGGAAAATGTGCCGTGGCAGTGAGCATTCAACTGGCAGAGCCGAAGGATCCACAGCCGGCTCTCCTCGTGAGGGATGAACTTCAGGTTGTGTCGGTCGGCAGATCAGCCGCACATCAGAAGATTTTCAAAGATTATTCTGCTATTTGTAAAGTGCTACGCACGCAACAAGCTGTTGCTGTTGGGGAGATATTAGTCGACACACACAGCTTTCTAACATCTGATTAAGTTTGAGTCTGCACAACTTGAACAGACTGTTTCATTTAAGTCCTGCAAAAACTGTGATATCTGTCAAAATGACTTGTGTTAATGCTTCAGATGTACGCTCAGCATTCCTACATATGTTGCACTTTTACTAGACTTTAACATGATTGATTTATGATTTATGTTTTCAACTTTTTATCCTTCCACAAAATGATCTTCACAACAACAAATGAAGTGTGTGAGATTACAGGATTGCTTTTGTACAAATTACAAATTAAGACGTTTTTACATCCATTTTCTTCGCCTTTTTAGATCTTGTGCACAAACTGCGACATTTCAAATGACACGTTCTGTGAGATTTAAATGAGGGAATATCAGTGTTACAAATGAACACGCCTGCAGAATCTGACTGAACGTGAGGACCACACAAGTAGACAGATGGTCGCAGCTATGCAATCAGCCTAACCACAGGACAACAAAAGAGCAGCCACGCCTTAGATAAAGGTGCTTAACCTCCAAGAATGCTAAGTGCCCCTCGCTCCATTACCACTTAATAGGCCTAATCAGTTTTGGCCCGGATTAGATTTTGAATCTATTGCCACCAAAGCACAGTGGCATATTAAATTAGTGACTTCATTAGACGGAGCAGGGTCATGTTGTTTGGTTGGTGTTCCCTGGAATAATAGGTATTATCAACAGTGGTGGAGGCAGTTGAGCTACATCACATCCAAGCTACTGTACAGAAGGATTATAGGTGTGGATAGTAAAGCTCTGTTGAGTTGCCTGTGTTAGGGTTTACAGCTTCACTCCTATTATACAAAAAAAAAAAAAAAGGCTCAGTTGCAAAATAATTTCAGGGTTTATTTTAATTCAATTTTGAAGGCTAAAACATGCTCACACCTTAACTTATGATGAGACATTTATGTTTTGTTAAAGAAACTAAAAGCAGCTCACCTTCACTATCTTTCTTTAGAAGAAAATTAATAAATAAATTGACAAGTCACGTGGTTAATTAGATGCTGCACATCAATGATAAATGATATGCTGTTTCGATTTCATGTTTCCCTGTTAAAAAAAATGTATTCCCTGTAAAAAAGTTTTTATTTTCTATTTTATTTATTTCTATCCTGCTTTGCTCTTTTTTTGCCATGATGCACTGATTGCCTCACCAGCACAACTGTGACTTCCAGTCGTTCCTGGTGAAAGACATATTTATGTGTGTGTCTATTTGTTTAATAAATTCACAATAAAATGTGTTTCTTAAATTCTCTCAGCACATAAACAGTCCCGATACACACATTCCAAAAATCCCTGTCGAACAGTTTCTGTTTTCATCAGTATTTTTCATGTTGATTTAAGCACAAGATCAGATGTGGCGTAGCTGTTTCCAGCTTCGGACTCGCCGACAAACCTCCTTGAGACCTGACATATGAAGGCCCTACAACTTCCTTTAAAATCTTGCTTCAGAATAAAGTCAGTGAAGAGGGGCTGCGTGGGCGGCTCAGTGGACCGACGAGCGCTGCGGCAGCTCAGCTCTTAGATGGACAGCTTTCTACAGTGAAGTTATATTTTCCAGTGAAATGAAATGGCAGCGAGATGCAAGCCATGCCACATGCTGGCAGAGCGGATTGCCCTGACGAGCATTAACCCCATCAGATATGAGACAGCTGACGACATGAAGGAATATAACGCATGTGATTCTGCTTAGGAATGAAAGCTGACATTGTGTTCGGTTTTTGTGCAAATTATTCTTTCATTCACTGAACACTCCGCTTGCTTTTCTCTTCAGTTATTTAAAGTCCTCTCTGCCTTGAGCATGGTCAAAATTTAAACTTAAAAAACTGCACCTAAAAAAGGTGTTTCGTCACAGTGAAAAGTCTTTATATATCGACCAAATGTGCACAAAGTTTCAACTGTATATGCTTCACATGTATGCTTAGCAAATAAAGAGATACTTTGCAGAAACCTCTAACAACCGTTTCAAAGGCTTCAGAGGGAAGAGCGTAACACAGAGGAACAGAAAATCAGAGAGACAAGCCCGACTGACACGGCTGAGCAGTGCATGAATGTTTTCTTGACAAATAAAAACACAGCACGGTGAAATTCACTGCAAGGACCAATTTCAGGTCTCCTACACCAGTTTGAGGAATCAATACCAGGCAATGGAGCAGGTTGGGGCTGCGATCGATATCTGATGATACAATCATATCTTANNNGCAGCACAGCAAAGGGGGGGGGGTGAGCTGTGGGCGGTTAAATGAAAATAAACAAAAAGAAAATAAAGGTTTGATGGCTTTTTATGTTCAAAAACGCAACAAAAGTGAGTGAAAATCATCTCTCTAGAGGATTTTGCCTGCAGAAATCCATGCAACTGTGTTGGTGGTCGTGGATTCATTCTTTCTGTAGAGCAGCAACAACTGTAACAGTTCTGAGATGTTAGGTGGCACTTTCACTCAAAAAGATAATATCTCATCATTTCAACCAAACAATGAGGCAAAGAAAAAAAGAGGAAATTGGTTTCATCTGCGCCAGTTAACTCTGCCTGGATGTCAAATCTTCTACAGTAAAAAAAAGAATTTGATATACTGCTTCATTCTCATACAAGCATGTTACATATCGTAGTTTTTTTTTTCATGCATTTGGCTAAAAATACCAAAATAAACTCTTTTTTTTTTTTCCAAAAAGCTGAATGTCTTTGCAACCGCACACGTTGTTTTCTATTTATTTTCTTCTCTTCTTATTTCCAGCATGACGAAAACGCAGCGGTGCCTTGCAGACAGCTGATGATAGATTAATGAAAAGGGTTCAATCTCAGCCCGCTGGAAGGTTTTTGCAAATGCAGCATTAAAAAAAAAAAGGCACTCAGTGATGTCAGGGTGGTTTCAACAAGCTGGTGGTCACACAAACGCAGGCTCAATTATATATGGGATGATGTTGGGGCGGGGGGGCATCTGGGAGGGGCGAGAGTTACTTATTTAACAGAGGGTAATATGATATTGGATGACTGTAAACATAGCAGAGCGACATGAACTGGGTGCTACAATGTGGACGCATCCCGCTCACACCTGCCCCGCTGATGATTGCTCATGCTCTATAATGAGCATACGTCGGGCTGGTTTCAATGGCATTTAGGGGGTTAACGGTGCTTATATGTGAAGCCTTGAAAACAATAAGCCTCCCATGTGATTTAACAGTATATCCTAGGATTTAAAACTTGGGCTCTTTAAAGTTGTATGTGAAAGCCCTTAAACCTCACCACACCCTGGAGAGGGAAGCTGCTTTCTTTATAGTCTTACATTGACTTCCATGGACTCCCGATCATGAGTCACCCCTGTGTGCGATGCCATCACCCCCTCCACCCGCACGTCCACCCCCTCCCCATCTACCCCCGCACCCACCAAAACAGAGCGCCTTAGCTTTTAATGGGGGGCTTGGCTCACTTCAGCAGGCGCAGCGTAGCCAACGCAAACCAAATTACTGCTGGAAGAAAACAGCAGAAGGCAATTAAGTCACAGTTAGGCTGATCGTTCCAGTCTTGATTAAGAGGGTCACTGGGGGGGAGTCTTCCTCTTTTCATGTCCACCGTGCTAATTTATCTCTTTTTAATTACATTGATGAAAAGTATGCAGGTTACACTCTCCTATCATTAGGCAGTGCCTGCTTAACAGTAGAAGATGAATGTGTGTGTGTGCATGTGTGCAGGTAAGGAGGGTGGCAATGAAAGCATCAATAATCAAAATGGCTGCCTGAGAGTTTACAGGAGTATCTAAGTCACGCCCCTTCTGGCGGTACCCAAGGGACCTTAGTATGGAAAAAATATGAAGGCCTGTCAATGGGGAAAGAAAAATGATTTTTTGATCCTGTCTGACCCGTGCCCTGAAATACACATATGATGTTCATTATTTTAAATGATAATTTTTCATGTGAAGAAAATCTGTTTATTGTCAGTTGATGTACTAGCTCGTGAAAATACGTTATTATAAATACAACACCAGTGGCTCCACTGACGTCATAACATTTTCCCTCCTCTGTCAACCAAACTCCCCCTTCTAGTGGCTGCAGCTATCAGCATGACCCGATTTATGATGGTTTTGACCTCTTTTAATACTTTTCCGCTCGCCCTGGAAAAGCGCTGTGAAATCTGCCAAGCTGACGGCCATGTCTGTATTGATGACGTACACTGTCCAAGACAAGACATGTAGTTCAGAGCAGTCTCACAAAAAATGTTTTTTACCGTTTTACGACAAAATTTGACTTTCTTTACACGAGAAATTATCTTTCAAATTGCCAGCCATCACGTGTGTAATTCACAGAAGCCAAATGGGTTCAAAAAATGATTTGTCCCTCTCCATTGACTGCTGTTCATCCTTTTTTTCAAATCAAGGTCCCATGGCCTGCAAGGGGCACTCTATTTGAGAGACAGTCAGGGAGTTTTGGCCCCAGGCGACGTTGCACTAAAGGTGCCAACATGATTGCAATTTTGAATCAAAATAATCCCATTTGTTCTAGTGGTGTCAGACGTTCTGGTCGGCAGACTGTCTACCTAATGAAGTAAGCATGCAAGACTTATGCTGCGGTTCCATTGCACTAATGCTGCCGTTTCTGCAGGCCAACTCTCTGCATGGTTTTGATTATCACGTATCGTTAAAACTCAGTCACTCTCTCGCGCAACGTCTGCCAGCATGCTTTCAATTCAGTCTGTCTGCCTGTCCGCGGCAGAATATCTTCTGCCACAGCCGTTTTACGATCAGTGATAATTCTGAAAAATGATGTCTCTATGCCGTTTTGTCGTATCGCAGGGGCTGCGCAGTGAAATCTTACAGCTGATGTTGCTGATTTAACATCATTATAATGTAATTTGGGATAAAGCCCTGAATCATCACATGGTGATAGTGTATCTTGAGCATTAAGACCAGAGTCTGCCTGTCCTCTCAGCCTTCTTGAACTGTTTACAGTCGTACTGGAACACACAGCAGCACAAACACACACATCAACAGAGGAGGGCTTAGCAGTGATCCACTGTTTGCTGACCAAATGACTGTCACCCTTGGTGCAGGAAGGGGTGGAGGAGGGGAGAGGGACGGTGGTGGCGCATTCTTCCCTGCTATTTGTCACCGTACAGTTGTCACTAGAGTCACAAGTTAGTCTCGGAGGCTAATCGCAGCTAAACTCCTTAGAACCTCACGTAGCCACGCACCACCTCATCTCATTCCCACATTCCTACAACCCTCTTTCCTCACCACTCCCTCATCCATCCTCCGCAGCCCCAACCGAGCCCACCCTCACCTTCTCAATCCACTCTTGGATCATTTCAATTTGCATCCCAACTGGCCCCGGGATTCCCCAGCCCTGTTAAAAGGCAGGCTATTTGTTGTGCTCCGCGGTTAATGCTGCGCAGAGCTTTAAATACCCATATCAAATCTTGGAGGCTCAACAGATTCAGTTTTGCAAACCTGTATCGAACAGAGGTTCAATCCGTCAGCTTAGAAGTGTACACTCCTTAAGTTGTGTGATAAGGTAAAACCAATCACTGGATTAGACTCTCTCTGTCAGTGATGGTGTATTTTTAGTGCATGGCATTGCTTTGCTGAAACAGGATAAGCTGATGGAGTAACATTATGGTGCTTGAGATTTCTTTTTCAATAGGAATATACTATTAATGGATTCGGAAGCCAGTGTGTGATGCTGCTCTTGCAGTTGTGGATAATGCATTAGCATTAGCTGTGAAAAGTAGTCAGTGTCGGATACCATGAGCAATCAGCTGTCAAAACCACCAGTTTGATTGTTTTTTATCATGCAAATCCAGCCTACTAACCGATAAGATTGATTAAGGACTTAAAGCAGGATTGCAGTGTTTATTCTCATAGAGCTTCTCACAAACAAACCTCAGCCTTTAGATTCAAGTATAATTTTGCAAAGCATATGGTGAATTCATAACTCAAGAAACAGAGAGATTCTCAAGAGTCTGCTGCCTTTTGCGGTTTTTCTGCCTTGTTCCATCTGGTTTTGGGGGAGATGTGGGAGGTTTTGGTACATGGCGAGCTTGAGTGAAAATTCATGGCAGGTACATAAATAATCACCCGGCTAAAATATAGGCTACAACTTCTGTTTCTGGTCGGAGTGTTGCAAGACTGTTTTGGATGACATTTGAGAGGAACGCGGAGCCATCCGCAAACTGCAAAGTACAAACCAAACGTCCTCTCCCTTTCCCCTCACATGAAGCTGGGTTTCCACTTTGTCCTGCCAACAAGCGTTCCCTGGAAGCTCCCCGTCTGACATTTTACGCTCGGTTGGACTCACACTTTAAGCCTTGAGGCATCGTTTGTGGACAGCTATGATCCAACTGTCATATTCTTTTTTTCTGTTGGTTTTGCGTGAATGCAAAGAGATCAGTGTGGTGATTGGTGATGAAAACCCTTTGAGCACTTTTGACGACTCAAGTGAGAAAACCTGAGAGGCCACTTATTTCAGCCGTCTGGGCCGCACAGTGTCAAATCACAGCAGAATTTGACCACAAATTTGCATGCAGTTGTCTTTGCATTACTGCACAACTGAGGAGCACTCATTTGTGTACAAGTTCTCTCTGTTCTCACAGAGAAGCTGTTAAATATTTAAAAAGGAGGATAAGCTTTTTTCATTCATGCAATTTTGCTCAAATGAGACTCTTTTCCAGCAGCCCAGCAACAAGAATAAAAAGTAGAAATGTACATTTCTGCAAAAAAGGAAATTAAAATTGTAATTTTACACATATTACATCAACATTTCATGTAATGGATTGATGGGTGGGTAGTGGCGTGGCAAATGAGATGGCTGACAGGCAGATGACCCCTTGTGGATATTCTCAAGATCTCAATTCGTCTGTTTCAACTAACAAATCAGGTATTTTTAACAAGACATGGACATTTTCCAGCTTTGTTTTTGGAAACAAAAAGCCAAAAAAGAAAATTTCTTAATTCTAACTCAGTGGTATTTGTGCCTAACCAGACCTCAACCACAGCACTTGCCCAACATCAAAATGAAAATTCAGTTATTAAGTTTCAACATCTCTGTGGTTTTTCAGAAACAAGCAATGTGCAACGTTTCTTCTGCTGACTGCGTTGTCTTATTTCTGTGAAATCAAGTGTAAGGTAGCTGTGCCAAATTAGCATGTTTATGTTTGTGTGTGTGAGAGAGAGAGGAAGAGACTCTCCCAACACTATTCATCTATATCATGGGTTTCTTATAAAACCAGTGCAGTTTATTCAAGGGTGACAGGATAAAATGTAAAAATAGTTTGGCAAACTGTGCTGTAAATATAGCACATGGGCAAAGTGATTATGAAACCGAAATGAATGCCTTGTAAGAGTAGTAATTTAGTCTCGCCAAGAGACACCATGACAAATTACAATATATTTTTATTATTAACGCTGAAAATGCAGTTCTTATTGGATTAAAAACTGTTGACACATGATTTTATCAGGATGGTTTCTCCAGCTCATTTATTTTTCGCCAGCAGCTTGTAACACTTTGCACATATAAATATTTCAACATTTAATTGAGGTTTTACGTGTCATATTTTTTGTCTGAGCAACATTAAAAAAAACACTCCTTTCCTCTATTTTTTTCTGCTTTTGGCCGACAAGATCTTTCAACAGGTTTCGGTGCTAAATCTCCACAAGAGCATCAGATGCAGTAAATTCACAAAATGTGCAAATGCTTCTTAAATTTTGGGTTCTCTTGTAGTGAACAATTCTTCAGTCATGAGTCTTGAAGTTTTTGCCCACCGTCTCCTCTAAAGCCTCCATGTAGCAGCTGGTGGTCTTAGTCTCTCTCTAACTAGTCTCCCCACCATGTTGCCTCGGGTTAAATGGACACAGAAACTAAAAGAACGTCATCCATTCCTGGCCATTAGCTAGTTGCTATGCTAATCCTGGGATTACATGAAATGCATTTCCCTCACTTAAGGTTTCCCAGAATTCACAGACTTGTAACAACAAACCAGCTCTCAGAACGTCGATGTCCTACAGGCATGCATGAATCTTTAATGTGCCTGCAGTTATCAGGCCTGATGTCCACTCATCACATGATCATGTTGACACATAAAAAGACCGCAGATGTTACAAATGTCTTTTTATTAATGTTGCAATTTATATTTGTTTTTGTCCAAAGCAACTTGGTGCACAGTCTAAATCTATTTAATCAGTGGGCTTCCTTTTGTCTGTTTTCCCCCAATAAAATGTATGTCAAGGGAGTCCCAGTCATCGTAGGAGCTCTTGATTAAAATAAAGCTTGCTAAGAATTTTTACTAAAAATATTGGCTCTTCAGTATAATATTTAGCAAAAATCTGGTTCCCCATTTTTTTTTAGCTTTAATATTTACTGAACATTTTTAAGCACATAACAAAAAACATTGTTCTTTTCAGATTGTCAGTTTTCAGACAAAGGAATATTGAGAGGAAAAGGGAAAAAAAAGCATTTAAAGAAGAATAAACACATATAAAAAAGCCATGGTAGTCTCATAATTAGCATATCAGTTTCTCACTTTGTTAGAAATCTTTCATTTCTTCCATTTACTAATAAAAACATTTCTCTTAACTTGAGCTGATAAATCAGTTTTTTCCATCACATACAGTAGTTTTAACCATGATTCCCCATTTTAATGAAAGTTTCATTGTGTAACCCCGCCCCTCGTGTCTGATCAACTACATCTATCGAGAAAGCTCGTACGAATCTGTGAAGCCCATTACATTAAACAACCTTTTTTTTTAACATTCCATGCCAAGATTTTAATACTTCACACACATGTCCAGGATTAACAACATCACTGTAATTCAAAAATTTGCGTTTTTAAAGGGTAGAAAATGTCTCAGCTAAAAAAGAACAAGCAAATGTAGAGGGGAAAAAAAGCAACTCATCTCATAAAGAGATCATTAACTGAAGTACAAAACAACAAAGAAGACTTCATCTTCACCCCATTAGCAGTAAAATACTGACATACGAACAAATACAGTATCTAATTAATAGGATACAGTCCCATTTATCTTTTTAACAAACTAAGGTTTAAAATTTAAAGCCAATCAGCACATTAAAAATAATCAGCGGACACAATAAGGTGGAAAGCACCATCAGTCTAATTGTTCCAGCCCGAGGCCTGTTATCATGTGCTTACAAAGCCGTGTTTTTAACGGGGATACAACAATGACACAGCCCATGCTAAACAAGCTGCCGCACCCTTGAGCCACTTAAACACCTGGTGATGTCCATCAAACAGCAGAGGAAGGCAGGTTAATACTAAACCCAACAAGAGTGGCTGCAGGCGAAAGATGAGCTGCTGCGGAGATAAGATGCTTGGCTCAGCTCGGGTAGAAAATGCTCCAGGGTGCATTTTCTAGATTTGCCAACGAACTATAGTGTCATTTCAGGACAAAGAAAAGTTATGTGACAAAAACAGTACAGACTGAGGAAGTTCTGCTTGGGGGGAAAAAACAAAAACAAAAACTGACAAACTAATTTTGTCTGGAGAAACTAATCTTTTACAGGAAACATGTTATATACACAAGAGTGGGGAGATGGTCTTAGTATTGATCCACTGACCTCACCACCAAGTCCAGCTGTGAGCTGATGTTGACCCAGAACCGGAGATCTATATGAACAGAGTGCTGTCATTGTAGCATAAGGGGTTGGGCAAGTAAAATCTAAACATTTGCTTTTGGGTTTGACCAGCAAGAATAACTCTGACCTAACTCACCGAGGGCCAGCACAACGACCAGTCTGATGTTACCTGTTTAAGGTGTGTCTGTGTTTTTAGACTCAAAATCTCCAAATAAACACACAACAAAGACAGAAGCGTTGTGTCATATAATATCAGTGGCCATGAATGAGATAATTAAGGTTAATTTGGAGTTTGCATACAATATTCGTGTCTGTTAGTCTATTAGATGTTGCAGCTCAGACATTCTCTTTTTATAATTTGTTCGGCACATTTGCTGTAGCCAGATTATAGACTATGATAATCGGGCAAAAATGATCAGCTAACTCATATAGGTAGAACAATTAATTAATCATGTGTAGCATGTGTCCATTGTTTACATCATGTTGTCTGCCTTGCTAGCATGATTTGCTAGTTAGCTAAAAGCTAAATCAAGTTTTGGTACAACATTGGTAGTCACTGGGAAGTGCTAGCCTGCCTCCACCTAAAGTCATCAGATAAATTTTCCAACCACTCTAAACGGTCCTGTGTGCTTATTGTGACTTGTTTATTTACCATGTTATGTTATTTTTATACTCAGATTAGCATTTTATGTGGTACTATATGTATTTCTTCTGCAGCTGCTGGGGTTTATTTCCTGTATGTATTTGATTTTAAAATTACATAAAGTTCTACTCTGAGTCTAAAAATAACATAACGTGGTATAAGTCACAACAAGCACACAGGGCCGTTGAGTTGCTGGAAAGTTTATCTGATGACTTTAGGTGGGGGCAGGCTAGCACTTCCCATTGATTGCCAGTGTTTGAGCTAAGCTAATTAGCGTGAGCGAGCTCTGCCCGTCTCCTCTTTGTAACTGCATACACAGTCAAAAGAATGGGATCTATCTTCCTGTCTGGAACTCGGGAGAGAGGCAGTTAACAAAAAGAAGAAAAAAAAAAAGGTTGGCGTATCCCTTTAAAGCAGAGGATATATTTTTAGATTTTTGTGTGTGTGTGTGTTTGTGTGTGTGTGTACTGGTGCAGCATGCAGTGCACATGTGTGCATGCACACGGCTGCTACCGATTATGAACATACATGATCCCCTGGAGGAAGACAATAATATTGGCATTAAACACCTCAAGATTCTGCTGGTTTTTAATATATCTTAAATTATGTCAGGAAAAACACCGGGACATCACACAAAAGCCACAGTCAGTGTATAATGCTACTCATAAAGCTACAGATCTCTCCAACAACATTGACATAGGGAGCAGGCAAACAAATGTCAGCCCCTATAACATATGAAATACTTAACGTAACCAATTTCCTCCTGTCAATCAACCTGAGAATAATGACAGACAGCTGAGAATCAATACGCCTCAATTGAATTTTTCGACTCCAAACATGTCTCATTCTGCACTATAAAAGACTGTCAAATGTCATGGCACCCCGAGCTGCCGCTGGAGTCTAAAGATTTATTTTACTGAAACCACTGCAGTTTATTAACAACTACGTTCCTTTTACCACTGGGGGGAAAAAGCAGGTCCAGACTCTTTTGCTTGTTTTGCTAGTGAGTGCCAAAGGACAGTCCTATCTGTATGTGTGTACACTGACAGTGACTGTGTAATAAATATGCACATGTTGCAGTCCATGACACACATGAAGACATGAAATGAAACTGAGATTAATTCATTGATTATTCTCCTCTAAGAAAAACTGATTTTTTTCGGACCAAACCTTTAATTTTTTCCAGGTGCACTTGTGAATTGGGTGAAAAAGACATATGGAACAGCTTTCCAGTATTTTTTTTTTTAAGTATAAAGACTTTGCTATATTTCTTATTATTTCCTTTTTAGTACTGAATGTTCCCATGACCTTTTCCTTGAATGACATATTGAGACTTTCTTTACTATTACCCGCCACTGTAGCAGAAAATAACAGAGGGTGAAGCTACTGAGCATTGCAGTCTTTGTCTATCACCTCATTTACAATACGGTGCCCTTTGCCTCACATAATCAATTAAAAGACGGCAGCGCTGAAGAGGCACCCCACCAGTCACAGAAGTTTACATCAAAAGGGAGAGATGCTTTTGAAGACTTGCTTCATCCTTGAGAGTCTTCCCTGAGAATGCAAGGACAGATTTAGTCACTGATAGATGTGGTTCTGGCCTACTTCAAGGTCTCGTCTACAACGTATCAGATTGCACTGCTGCACTGTAGTACAGTATTTCACTGCTGAGCTTTCTGTGAAGAAGAAAATGGGCTTTTATTTAAGGGGATACTTTTACAATCAAAGTGCAGTTATTCATCATTATTTATGATCATTTTATTCAGTATTTTTCAGCGTGATAGAATGCACAACAACAAAAACTTTGGACATGCTTTCTGCACTTAGAATAAAAACACATTAAATTTTAGCCACCTCATTGCCTGATAAGAGTCCTGCAACACACCTCAGTAATATATTTAATTTAGCTGAGATTTAATTGAAGAAAACAAACAAACAAAAAAGCTTAAAGTGAAGGTGTATTGACACACAATGCTAACTGAATTTTTGGCATGTCCATATTGCATAAAAGTCAATTCATATCGTGAATAAAGGTGAGTTTGGGCCAAGCAATTCAAATGTAACAACGCCAATTCGGCGAGAAGGTAAATCTGCGTCCTTGATGCCACTCATGCAATCTCAAACTTCTCAGCTTGAGCAGTCAATTTGCATCACCCTGTGCTGGGAAAGCCAATCGGCTTTTAGATTTTCTCAACATCACTAAAGTCCAGATGTGCAAACATTAAATCACATATGGTGGACCAAATATTTGTTGGTGTGTGTGGATTAAGCTGTCCAACACTAATTTATACAACTCTGGGTGATGTTATGAACACAGGCATGACAACATTAAGTTTTACCACATTTCTGAGATTTTCACAAATGATACAGCGCAGAAAAGTTAATTAGTTGAGGACAGAGAATAAAATTCAGGGCCCTGCTCCTCTGGATGGGCAACTATGGGCAGATTCCATGCATTTGCAGGCGAGTAAGGTGAATATACTTAAATAATCCCACAGTCAAACTAACAGTAATGCAAGACGAAAATTCACTTTGCGATCTATGTGAACACATCTTAAGAGAAGGTGAGAATGGAAATAGTAACCCTGTATTCATTCATGCTCTCTCCAACCCATTGGCCATGTCACCCTCATCTTTCCCCATCTAGGTGAGTCAGTTAACATCTTACAAGGGGCTGAAGCATACTGACAGAGAGGAAGGGGCTGTCTCCAAATTAAGGGCCATTTTATGGTCTAACAGCTGTGCCGGTAGTATTGATTACCAGGCACTATGAATGGGCCTGAACAATTTTTTATGAAGTGAGGAATTCTGGGTCTGCATGGCTGGCGCCAAATGGGAGCGACCACTGGATGGTCTCACTCGCTGGCTGCTGCGGAGATCTTATTGTGTCCAGTTCACATCCATGTGGCAACAGACGCCATTATTTGATATGCACTCAGCAGTAAAATGGTCCATCCCGGCTGCAACCAGATATATTGTTAATGGCCAGCCCATTAAACGTCATCTCTGTATGTGCTGGGAGTTATCACAGGAGTTTGTTAAAGTTCTCTAAACGCAGAGAAACTGAAAACTCAATAAATGAAAGTCACACGAGACACTGCAGTTGTAAATCAAACA
>JAQLOL010000026.1:21971747-21985351 GCA_029783665.1 Naso thynnoides
TTTTGTGTGTGTGTGTGTGTGTGTGTGTGTGTGTGTGTGTGTGTGTGTGTGTGTGTGTGTGCTGGTGGGCGGATGTGTTTATAGTGTCTCAGTGTGTGTGCGCCAGTGTTGATGGCACAATGGCGTGGCTGGCGTCTGGCTCAAGCAGAGTTATGCAGAAGTTGTTGGTTGTTTTGCTGATCCCTCGCTGTCAGTGTCACAAGAAGCGTCATCCATCATCACAGACTGGGGGAGTCTCCCCTCCCCTGCTGGTCTGTGTGTTGGCTTAAACACTCTGCAAGCCCCGATCAGAACGGGAGGAGGACTATATACAGCACATATGATGTCAGTCCTAAAGAAAAAACAAACCACAGATCAGAGACAATGCCTCATAACAGCTCATGGTCACTTCAGGCTGTCAAAGCTGACATGGATAATTAATAGCTGAATGTTGTTCAGGCTTTATTAGTATGTTAAAATCAACATGGGAGACTAAATCTGTAATACAACCCTTTACAGGACTCTTATGTGTTTGGTTTTTTGTTTTACTCTTATAACATTGCCAAAACAAAACAGGAGTTCAAAAAGTTAAAAAGGAGCACAATCACAGCAGAATAAGAAACATTTTGGGGGATTTCTTTTACCTTACTAGAACCTAGCATATAAATTACCCACAATTCACTTCAGTTAAAGATTCAGGTGTGTTACGCTAGCAGCCTTAAATGTAGCCTCAAGCAAAGCTATGATGCAAGCTGAAAGAAAGTTTTGGCAAGATCACTTCTTTATTCCCTCACACCACCAGATTCTTTTTATTTCCCAACTCTGAGTCCTCAGGCCAAGCCGATGTCGCCTCAAGTGAGGTCACGTGAGGCAATTTACCAAACTTCCTGAAGCTCCCTCTCACTCATGCTACAAAATTTTAAAAAAGTTTTTTTTGAGGCTGCACTTGCACACAAGACTGCTCTGATCTAAATGCTAACATGATCACACATAATGGTATCATGCAGATATTAAGAAAGGTTAAAGTTCACTGTGTTCTTCTTCTGTGATGAAAAATACAATTCAGGCGTGTCTTCAAAAGACGTAAAACTCACTCAAATGTTTAGCGGTGTCCTCTCGTGTACTGACACTAAAATAGCTAAAAAAGCTAAACACAGATACATAACCCAAAAGCGTCTCTTTCAGCTGCTTCATGAAACAAACAAACAGCCGGTTCATGGTTTTATATCCATGTTTAGCTTCGTGTTTTAGTGTCAGTACATGAGAGGACACCACTAAATATTTGGAAGTTTTTTTTTTTAAAAAACAAACAAACAAAAAAAAAAACAAGCAGTTAAGCAATTAGCAGTCACAAGAGTGCACATGCTCCTCCTTTTGTTTTTTTTTTAACAAGGGGTGACATCAGCAGCAAGCTCCAGTTCTCAAGACTGCGCCGGTTGTCATAATAATGCTGTAGAACATAATATCCTTATTGTGAGGCTTAATGTGCAAAAAACTAAACTCATCCTTTAACACTAGCATCCTTGCTAGCATTATTAAAAATAAGTACATTTTTTGTGGGAGAAACTTCAACAACTTAATAGTTGATAACGTGATTTGAATGGCAACTCAAATACATATCCATCCACAACGTTTGTGTATTTAGATTCAGCGCTGTACTTTCTCACCATTAAAACATCTGTTTTGCATAAAGACACATTTTTAAAACCACATAGTGTGAATGCTTTTCAATCGATCGACGGCTCAGCAAAACACACAATCAGAAATGAGCCAGCAGAGTCAAACTGTTCACATGAACTGGTCCAGTCGGCCTGTCTGTACTGTACCAGGTGTGCTGTCTGCTATTGCATCTGACATTTGTTATCTGTTAAAAACATCTGGCTTGCATAACCACTCTCCCAAGAACAGAAAGAGTGAGACTCATAGTTGGGGGTAGAGAGAGGTCAAGGGGTAAAGCTTGGTTTACCCAACAGAAACTTTTACCAATTAAGATTTTTCTTCTCTTTATGTGGAAGAGCTTATGTCATGTTTTCGTCTTCACCGCAAACTTCTGCCTCCCAAAAGGCATATTTCATACCCGTGTTTACAGAGAAACCACACCAGTGCATTGCTGTGAAATGAGTCGTCATATCAGCCGTGCCTGACAGGGACGCTCTCCTCGCTTCGGCGCACGAGCAGCCGGGCTCTCTGCGGTCTCTGCCACTGTAGTAAAGGCTGTTGACAGAAGTAGAAACAGGCAAATATGTTTCCCTCCAAAATAAAAAAGGGGAGGGCCTTCTTGTTTTCAAAGAGGCCGTTATCACTGCAGCGCATGGCCACCAATCGCTGTTGTTTGAGGAGGGGTTGTCACAATTCAAGGTGTGCGTACACACACACGCACAGAGGTTTGCACTCCCATGTACTGGACACACACAGATGTGGGGGAATACTCTTTATAGAACTGAAAAGCAAAAGATTGTATGTCAGAATTGCAGTAGAGATAATTTGTTAAAAGAGAGTTGTTATACTCATTTTCAGGTCTTTGATTTTAGTCAAACACATCTGACCGAACGATAAAGTCGACAGCTCTTCAAAAAACTGTGACAACCCCCCTCTGTCTTCCTTTTTTTTTCTGCATTCCCTCTTAACAGTTGGTCGGTTAATCACTCCTCCCTTTCCCCTCATGCGCACCTCCACACTCCGCTGTACTCAGAACCCCTTTAAGGACACAGAATAAACACAGATAGGACGCTGATAAAATGTTACTTACAGCTTACACTTCTCACTCTTCACACCACAACGTGACGTGCAGTCTTTTAGCGGCAGTTTAGCCGTTAATCCAGCTCTGTGCTCGTTGAGGAAGAAATTAAATCCACACAGAGTAAATCCAAAATAAACAGGAAAACTCTCAACTGGTGGTCTGGTGCTTGCCTCTTTAGGACAGTTTAGCAAAGTTAACTGTTCTTCATTCGCTCGAAAACAAATAGTGCTGACAGTAATTCCTGAAGCAGAGAGCAGAGCGCAGCATTTGAGCAGAACGGTGGGGGCGCCAGGCACAGCGCTGTGTGCACGAGCTGACATGATCATATAAAGAAGTCCAGCACACGTTAACGTCACTGGAAAAACATTGTTTAAAAAAAAAACACTGTAAAACACAGCCTGCCACGCCAACTGAAACAGCCTGCAGGGCTCACCTCCAAATGCATGAACCTCATTATGCGATGCTTTAGCATCGTTAAACAAGAGTATCTGACATTGTAACGACATTTATAGGTCAGAAAAGATGGAAAAGCATGATAGCTCTCATTTAAAGAAAAACAAGCATGGCTGAATGTGAATCAAATTAAATCTTATTATTTTGAATTTGAGTAGTTTGATTCATAATAATAGGCCGTGTATTGGAGTGAAGACTGCAAAAAAAGGGGCCAAACCGATACATCCGTTTACCATTATTATTAGCCCATATTTAACCTATTATAGTTTAGTTTATTGTTTATTTGGGGAGGACAGTGCATATTGATAAACAATTTAATTGTAAATATGCCGGATTTAGCTGAAAGCTCATTTTCATCCGTAGTCCTCACAGATATATCTGTATTGGTACATTCTTTGATATGCACATTTAAACTGTTTTTCGAGGTTGAAAAAATGCTTTGACAAGTGATTAAAAATGGTGTAGTCAGCAAAGGGCGGTTTGTTCTTTAATAACTAATAAGTGAAGTGTTTACTGTGTAATGAACTGATGTTTGGAATTAAGTTTGCTAAAATATTAGATACCCTGCCTGTATTACATATCTTTGTCACAATATCTGATAGCCACATTAAGCCAATTTTGGACATATTTATTATCTGCCAATATATCGGATATTCAGAATTTTCTTACTGCCTAATATCAGTATAAGCATCAGCTCCATGAATCCTATATCAGTGGGCAATATGCAAAATGTTTCAAAATAAGATAAAAGTAATGAGGAAACATTTGAGCTGTATTATCCCAATGAACTTTTCTACGATAATGACTGCCTTATAAACCAGGTTATCGAATATAATTAAATATACTGTAATAAGTAACAGTCATTCCCACATGCTCACCCCCACAAAACCGCTCCATGCATGCACAGAGCGCTGATGTTACACACATGCACGCACAGAGGGGCCTGTTACCACAAAATGACAAACTAAATATTTGGGGATGGTGATATCATTCTGCTAGGCCTCATTACCATAGTCTGAAGCACAAATGTAGTTTCAAAGACTCCAAATCCCATCTCAGATGATCCGCCAATATGCAGAGTCTGTCGTCCAACTGCCACAGCCATGCCAAAGCAATTTGTTTCATATATTGCTTTTGGAAGCCAGTACATTTTAATTAAGGGGATACATAAGAGAAAACAACACCATAAATAATTGTCTCTCCCCACTCATGACAACGGAATTTCGTAAGATCTTCATTCTCGGTCATGGCATAGAGACTTCATTCACTAAACCAGTGTAATCATGAAGGAAGAAAATGCGGTTTCTTATATGCAGAGAAAGTCTGTTTCTTAAGTAATACAAAATGTTAAAAACCTATTTGGTCCAACTGTAGGCTACCTGCACTGCACCAAACCACAAATAGGCTTTTTTTTCTGTATTAGTTTACTGGACCATTTTCCAACTTGGGAAGCCAGAAGATCCCTTAAGCAACACACTTTCTTTAAAAAGCTTGGCCTTCAACTGTTGTAGCATAGAAAAGGAAAGTGATGCCAAAACTTCCAAAAACTGACTGATTCTCTCACAGAGCCTCTTCAGCTGAGCGACTCCCACCATCCATTCAGATTGTTTTGGAGTGAGCTGTGAAGTTTTGGGAGAATTTGGCCATAAAGATGTCTGCCTTCTGTCGGCTACAATGGAACCAGAGGGCGTTCGGCGTTTGCCATACTAAAAACAAACAAATGAACAAACAAAAAAAATACATATGAAAAAATCAACAGCAATGTCCCTTTTAAGGAATCACAATTAGGTCACAACTCCAGACAGAAAATGCTATCACCAACAGGAAACAGGAAGTGAACTTCAGTGCAGCTTTGTGCAGACAGTTCAAAATGGCATTAATTCATGATGTGATCTCTTGTTCATGTCTTTTCCTGGTATAGTCTACATGGCTTCTTTAGGTCTTCTTGTGTCGCTGAGGAGTATGCTGTATTTTCATTTTTGTTCCATAAATTCTGTTTGTTGGATTGTTTTATTACAGTTGCATCCCGTCAGATCCAGGGAAGGTAGTCAATCTTCAAATGACATATTTAATCTACATCACTGGGCGGCTGCAGCTCAGACAGTACAGCGGGTTGTCTAATTATCAGAAGGTTGGTGGTTCTATCCCCTGCGCCTCTGGTCTGCATGTCAAAGTGTCCTTGGGCAAGATTCTGATCAATATGGCTGTTCCATCGGTGTGTAAGTGTGTGTGTGTTTAAGTTCTTGATGAACAGGCTGGCACTTTGCAGAGGAGCCACCGTGCCATTAGTGTGTAAAGATGAGTGTGACTGGGTCAATGCTGACTTGTATTGAAAAGCACTTTGAGTGGAAAGACCAGCAAAGTGCTACATGAAGGCGGTCGATTTACCAGTTATTGGAGTTTTGTATTTCTATTTGGATCAAATTATATCATGAATAGGTTTCTTAGGCTTGACCTTTGTGAGGCTTTTACTTAAGAGTCCTGTTTGTCTCAGATTTCAAGGTTTCTTTGTCGATTGTTGAACCACAGCCGATCTCTTTTTGCTCAGTTCATCACTTAACTGGATATTTGGGAGCCCCACAGAGTTGTGACAGAATTTGTTCCCCTCTGGAGGTCCAGGCCTCCACATTTCCATCCATACAGCGCAGTTTCATCGAGGATTCGCTTTGAAAGTTAAAACAAGCTTTTTTTCTGGTTATGAGTCAGCTCGGGTAAATGGATTTTCCATCTTACTCTTCATAAAGAGGGAGTATCTTTCCTCCACTCCCTGTGATGTCAAAGTACAGCCAGTCATAGCGAGTGAGCGCTCTGCTGGCACCCATCGAATCGACGGTGTCGCCCCAAACCCAAAGGGATTACGTGTGTGTGTCCTCTTTGTTCAGAGACATCCAACTGCATCTGGCAACAGTCAGTCCCCTTGTGCTACTTTATGGAGACAAGTGTGTTGTATGATCAGGTTTCTCAAGCTTCATTTATTAAATTAAGCAGTGCATTACTGCGATTTGTCTTGCAGGGTTTTTTTCTCATTGTTTGTTGACGGGGCAGGGGTGCAGCTGGGAACATACAAGGCCTTTCATATTTTGAGACAGTAAAAGGGAGGGAGAAAGACTTATAGGGGTGAGAGGAGCAGAGAGAGTAAGAGAACTGGGAGAGAAGGGAGCTGGAGAAACAGGGAGAGAATGATAGAGAGCGAAAGGAAAACGAGCGAAAGACGCAAAGACAGGAAAAGGGAGGCCCTGCTGCTGCTCCTCTTCTCCTCTCTCAGTATCACCTCAGAGGGAGAAAACAACCTCCTGCCAGGTCATTTCTCATCATTTGTTCGATTTGTGCTGATCCTACTTTATTTTCATTAAAAATAAATAGGAGGAAGTGCTTTAAGTCTTACACCACCTGCCCTCCCAACCTTATGCTAGATCATGGATTTCCATATGCACGCAAACTGGTCCTGCATGCGGACGAGTACTAATGTTTTAGATTGTCTGATATATGAGTCACACACTCATATAACACAAGAAAAACTTTGAATAATTTAGAAAATGTTTAAGTGGATGAAAGCTATGTTAAAATACATATAGCTCTTACACTAGAATAAAAGGCAGCAAAGCTTTTTTTTAAGTGTTGCGATATTACATTCGCAAACGATCAAATTCTTTGGTGTATTTTGAAGGGAACAGAGTCATACTTGGTGAGAGCCATTCTTTTTATCGTTGTGTTCAAATTTTGCTGCCTAGTGCCTAACGTACTCTGTCGCTTTACCATCAACAAATGACTAACAGCTTAGCAGCAAGTTCAAGTGAGCCGAAGCTAAATCAAACTGCAATCAAAGGTTTGATTCACATTTTTAACCCACAAAGAGAGAGAGAAAAAAAACTTGAGCAATGTCTTTTTCTCCTTTCATTACAACCACTTCCTGTTCCTTTGTGTACTGCTGGTGGACGACTAGCATTCTTGCTGCTGCCACCTAGTGATCTGGAGTGTGTGCAACATTTTTTTCTTTGCACAATAAGATTTAAATATGCTGTATGGTACAACACAATAATAACAATTTTTTTTTAAAAAAGAATGATGATCTTATAAATGGAGCCATAAGATTTGGCTCCCTTCAAGAGCCGTAATTCACTTTGAAATTGTTTTCATATTTTGCAGTAGTCGTGTGTCTTGTTCAGTTCAAAAACACTGGACCCATTTCTTGCAATTTATCAAAAGATATTTGGAGATTGGGGCACCTGGCGGCTCAGTTGGTAGAGCATGATATACAGAGGCTGTGTCCTCATTGCACGGGTTCGATTCCACCCTGTGGCCCTTTGCTGCATGTTGTTCCTCCTCTCTCTCTCCTGTTTCCTGTCTCCTCTTCAGCTGTCTTGTCTATAAAATAAAGGCATAAAAGCCCAAAAAAATATCTTAAAAAAAAAAAAGATATTTGGAGATGGAAACTGGAAAGCTGACTGTTCCTTGCCAGTGGTTATAACAGCCTATTAATCACCCGGCTGCAGCTAAGAGATTGACTACCCTCGAAGTCAACAACAGCAAACACCTGAGCAATTTTTTGATACCTAGTGGAACATTTTAACGAAGCTGTTTTTCACATTAGTGGGTCGGTGCCGATTTCCACTAAATTCCCTGGGCAAAGGGTTACAGCATGACGACAAGAAATTCACTATTTCCTTTAATCTTGGTTGTTTTTCAAAAGAGGTTTTGACCACATCTTTTAAAATACTACTCAAGTCTCAATGAAACCTCTGCAGCAGCTGTCCAACTAGAAATTATTGCTTTTAGCGCAACCTAGTGGTGACTCAGTCAATACGATCAATGCTAATAGAAAAAAGGAAAGGTAGAAATCTATGGCAGTGCAGCACAAATCTGCACCTGGACCCATTACAGGACTCTTAGTCTCTGACTGGTCACTGTCTAGTCTGTACAGTCCAGCATTATGAACATTATTGACATTAATTTAGAGGAGTAGTGAAAAAAGAGTGATATTAACTCATAATTTTAAAATTAAATATTACTTGTTAACCAGGTGTCAGACACTGTATTCATTCCACACAGTAAACGTGGAGTTACTTTACCAGTTTGACAACCAGGTAGAATCCAATTTTAGACATTATTAATGATGTTTGCAGATGTGCAAATGTAAAGCACCTCACTCAGTGGAGCCGATGAGCAGAGAATATTGAAACTACATTTAGCATGAAGTGTTAAGGTGCCGATGTCTTGTTGCTAAATCGCATTTAGGGTGCTGTCTTTTCTTAACTAGATACATATATTTGCTGTTTGTTTGTCTCTCTGTCATCTGTCATTAATCAGTCAAAATGCTGAATAATTTTCTTAATTGATCCGACAGTGCAGCCCCAGATTTTCGAGCAGGCTGTTGCTTCGGGGCTGCGTGGCTGCCGCAGCATCATCCTATTAGTTTGACTTTATTCTCATTCCCATCAGGTCTTTTGCCTGCGAATGAGTATGAGAGGGAGGCCAAGAGGTCACTGGTGACTAATTTTCTGAGCACTCACAGATTGTGTAAGTAATGGAGCACTTATTGCATTCGCTCCCCCATCACTCCAAACAAGGCCCGAAAAAATCCATACAAATTCCCAAACGCAAGGTAGCGCCTGGGGAAGGGAGAAGTGGCCCATCTTTAAGATATAGCTAGCGACGTGGAATAGACCTAATGTGCAATTTAAAATCAATATATTTTCTTTTTTTTTTCTTTTTTTTTAATGCCTGTCCAACCTATGACAGCATCTTCTAAATATCAATAGGGCCTCTGTGTGTTTCAGACAGCTGATGCGAAGAGACACAGACCCGAGGTGCTTCGACCAAGGATTTCACACTGTCTATCCAGAGGAATCGGCTTCTCACTGCCTCTCTTTCAATTTTAATACGGTGCCGTACTTGACGCAGGAGGTTTAATAAAGTAGCATAGTGTCTGTCAAGCCAGGTGTAGCCTCAATCCTTTCATATTCTAAGTAAATCCCAAAGAAAGGTGTTGAGGATACCCACAGAAGAAGACAGGCAGGAAGACACTGAACCTGAGGGGGGTGGGCGGTTTTTTTTTTTCTTTCTTATCTCTCTCTCTCATCTGCCCGAGGTGTATTCTATTTTTCCTTTTGCAATACTGTGGATTTTAAAGTAGTGTTATCTCCAACAATGTAGCTTCTGTGCATTTCATGCTGGAATTTACCGGATTTTCGACAAGATGACCCGTGACTCTGTTTCCATTGTTTTACTGTGAAAACACATCATATCATCTCTCATAGAATCAATTGGCAATGTCTTCAGCTTGCGTCGGATTATAATCAAATATTTACTGTCAAACTCAATGCAGACAACATCTGTAAAGTTTTTCACGTCTTTACAAATCCTTAACATCCTCTCTCCCTTATTATATTTGGCTCTCTAGCTTTTAGCAGCAGAAGAGGAAAGAAAACATCCATCAAAGAAAAATATCTTGAAATGCAGAAACATTTTCTTTCATTTAAATCATTCAAGTTGGACCGAAACTTTTTGGGAGGTGATCGGTGGATGTTTATATTTTCGTTTCAGATTCATCCAGTCAGGTCTTTAAACATTTGATATTTCAGAGAGGTTATTATTGATTCTAACTTTCCCATGTCTTGTTTTTGTTCATTTCTTTCCATCTGGATTCCATGGACAGGATTCCTGTGATAAGGCTGTCAGGAGCAGAGACACAGAGAGGAAGAAAGGTGGTGGAGATTCTTTATAAGACTGAGGCATGATAAGAGGGAAGAAAGGGAAAAAACAAGTCTCAGCTTATCAAAATCCTTTCTGCACAAAAGCAGAAATCCAAACTCACTTCTTTGCAGGAGTAACATACCTGTAATTTCTGACACATCATCACATTATCATCACTGGCTGGGGTCTTCTGAAAAATAAATTTTGTAAGAAGTTTTAAGTCTTTACTTGTGCATAACAAATTCCTGCACACATGTAATCTCAAGTGATTTTACTCTTAGTAACAATTTCCCCCCAAAAAAGGCATTTTCCTCACTTCCCTGATGCTTTACACACTAAACTTTTCTCAAGTAGTTGGGCAAAAAAAAAAAGGTATTCGTCAATGGTTAAAAATAAAAACTATCAGTTTAAAGACCTTAACACACGGATTTTTTTTTTTTTGTGAATAATTTACACAGCAAAAAAAAAAAGAACTGCTGGGTATTTTCACACAGAGTGCAAATACCACACTGTGAAAAGCAGTTCTTTTATTTTTTGGTTCGATGTCCATTTTTCCAAGCTTTCCCACTACAAACAAACACATCAACCAATCACGACAAAAACATCGCGTCTGTATCGCACAACAAAGGCATAAACAAAAATAGTTGACAAGTTCATTATCTGTGTCTCTCTTGTTGTTTGACAAACGACACGCAAACTATAAAGACAACAATCTGAAAGACGACATATGGCAGAGTATCACCGATCACTTGGGCTATGGAAATTGTGAGTAACGTTACCTTACGTAGTGAACTTTTGTTTGAGGTAACATGAGCTAACATATGCTAACGTTTTGGAGGTTTTGTTAACTTTACACATAGCTAACAGCTGCCCACTGTTAATACCTGTGACATGTGGTGTCATATTTTCACTTAATAATTTATGTAGGAAGGCTGTTAAGTTCTGCTGTGTTTTAATTCTGTGTTTGTTACATGTGGGCCAATTTTTCACATTTTTGAGAGAGCTGTCAAGATTATCTCGCAAACTCGTTAGGCCTCAGTCTTTCAGTTTTTAACCACTTCTTGATGTGATTTTACTGAGTGCACCAGAATAAGAACCTACGCTTCAATCTGTTCTTGTGGACCTACAGCATGTTAATCTGCAGTGGGATATCATTTTGCTGCATCAGACACGGAGCTGTTTTATTAATAGCCTGCTTCGGCCAAGGTCAGGGGGAGCAGTAATTGTGACCCCTGGCTGACCCTGGCTGCTCTGGCCTGGGACTCTCTGACTGACGGCTACCATGACTGCAAATATTGATCGACGCTCTTGTTGGAACGGGGCATTTAAGTGCTGTATGGACACCAGATATCATGTCCAAAAAGGTGCAAATTTCATGCCTTTGACATTTGATTTCTTGCTTTCATCTTGTCAAACCCATGCACAGCAGCGAAAAAATACCCAAAACAGCCTGAAAAACATCTAAATCTTTGCATCTATGCACATTTTTTTCTATACACCTCAATACTCTTCAAAACTTCTTATTTATTTGTATCAAATCATGTTCAAATTATAACAGAGCAGGATATCAGTGTGTGCTCTGCTCATGTTAGCGTGACAATGTTTGGCCCCCGGCCACCAACATGTTTTATTTAATAATGTGGGAATTTTCTACTGTTTTGCTTTCATTACAGTCGAGGAGGCTAGAGCTGAAAACAGAAACAGAAAGCCAGTCACTTTAAAGCCTGAACTTTACCGCCCAACAACTGTCAGATGCAATATGAGCATCTGGATTCAAAAAGGGTGGGTTTTTTAACAGGAAGTCTGCTTAATGCGGCTGTATTCTGACTTTTTTTTTTTTTTGAGGGCTCTCTTTCTTGTATTTCTCTGCAGTGTTACCGGTGACCACCCATTACAGAATGGGACCATGCTCGCTCTGGGGTCCAGAGATTTGGGCCGCAGAGGAACTAAAGCCAAAAGCCGCAGGGGAGTATTTCCACAGCGGGGATGAAAAGTATGGCTTAGGTTTGGGAGTCACAGGGACACAAGGAAAGGGGGAAGAGGGAGGGAAGGGTAAGGAGGGGATATTTATTTCTGTTCTCCTGCTCCTGGGCCAGTCCCAGGCACATGTATCAAGAAGACCACCGTGTTTGAGATGAGCCCGTATGCCGACTCACAGCAAAATGATGGACACCAGAGGCCTGAGTGATTTCGGCAAGTTGGTGAAATGGCAACATTTTTTAAAAAGAGAGAAATATATGTAAATTTACAAATAATTCTGAGTGCAGCAATTACACTTTGATTTGTTGCCTGAACAGCTGACAACAGGAGTGGACATTTATGGGTAAAGTGTATTTTCCAGGACTGTAAAACAACTATTTTCCATTCAATTTAACAGATTTTTATCCTGTAAATCTAGTATTGGTGCAACCCAAATACAATAAAGCAACACTACAATAGGCAAAGAGGTCAAATGTGTTTGGGTTTAACAAAGTTATTATACAAAAACCACACTGAAGATCAGTTTTCCCCAGAATCTCATACCTCAATATCTTTGTGGTATCTTTTTTTACTTGAATAATTCCAGAAATCTGCAATGAAAAGTGTCCTTATGAGTAAGATTTAGGCCTAAATAAAAGACATGATCCATGAAATCCCTATTTTTTCTTATTGAAATATATCAAAAACACCAATTGATGTTGACATTGTAACAAAGCCGAATTTCATGCCTGACAATTTTTCCATCAAAGTATGAACCGGCAAGCAGCAAAGCAGCGCACCGCCGAGACATCCGCTGGCACGTGATGCATCCTGGGAGGGGCTGGTGCCGGAGCCACACTGCTGTTCCTGCCTCAGTGACAAAAAGATCAACATTTGTCTCACGGTAGCGGATCACTGAGAAATTGAGTGGATTTCATCTTGGAGTCAGATTTCGTCGTCTTGCTCAAAAGGCTGGATCCCAAAGCAGATGTGCCTCGGAGGCAGCAGGCCATCAGGTTGAAGGGTGCAGGCCGGGCTGGGAGCTGGTGTGAGGGTTAAATTTAGAGGTTGGAGGTCAGATGAAGGTCAGGGTTACGGTCAGGTTAGGGTCGTGGTGAGGTCAAAGTATCTCGTCCCCTCAGGACAGCATTTAAGTGGTAACTGTTTACCTCTGTGTCCAGTCAGAGAGATATCGTCAAACATTCTGCAGCTATGAGGAATCTGCAAAGACTATGCAGCAATGAAATAACAGCAAAGATGATCAGTCAGTGAACTGATCAGTTGATCAACATAAATTCATTTGCAACTATTCAGAAAATTTTTTATAATGTCTGTAAGTTTTCAAGAAAATTTTTTAAACACTAGCTGGTTCCAGCCTCAAAAAATACAAGGGTTTTAATGTTTTTTCTCTGATAAATCATAGCAAATTAAATGTCTTTGGGTTTTGAAATGTTGGTTTAATTTTAAAAAAAAAAGCATGGGAAAACTTTTTACTAAATTCTTGTTGACAAAATGATAAACAATTAATTGAGAAATTGCTAAATTACTCATTAATGTACTTTTAGCCTCATTTAAAATATATTAAAGTATTTAATTCTAATTCACTCCACTTTATAATAGTTTAAAAGTTTAACATGCATATTATTATTATTATTATTATTATTATTATTATTATTATTATTATTATTATTATCATTATTATGGTTGTTGTTGTTGTAAATATTGGTTCTCTCATGCTAGTATTAACAAACTTCTCAAAATGTTATGGCTTAAGAGGAAA
>JAQLOL010000026.1:21993332-22008733 GCA_029783665.1 Naso thynnoides
CTAAGTCAAATTTCTCACAGTCTGTCTAAAACACATAGATAATGTGGTTGGGGATCCATTTACTCTTGCTTGCTCACGCCTCAATCGGACCCGAACTGGCCTAAGCAATCTGCGCATGACCGATAGTCCCCATGATGGTCTTTGATTGGGAAAATGAACAGAAGAAATTTGTAGAAGAAAGCTGGGAAGAAAAAACAAAAATATCATATAAGCAGGAGGGTTAGTGCACATTTAGTTTGCACTGAAAGTAAAGCATAGAAACGAAGTGTACAGCGCTGTAAAGTTGTCCATGTTTTCACCGTTCAAAATGGAATCCACTAGCCGCTTGCTAACTTTTTTGTAGCTTCTTAGGACAGCAGGAAGAAGGTCCAGTAGCAACCAGCTGAACGAGGTACATCAACGCCTACCGTAGTGGAGGGATTCTCCCTCGGCGCTTGTATACTGGGACAAGGACAGTGGTCCAATGAAATGGCCGAATTGAGCTTTAACTGCAGCTCAATTTAGCTGTGCATGTAAAAGTTCTTAATTCTTATTCTTAACCAAGACCAGTCAAGACCACAACAGATTTATTTGTCAACATAATGACTATAATTGGACGTAAAACTTTTTTCCTCAATTGCAGCCAATAACATAAGTAATTTTTAGGTTGAGTTTTTGATTTGTCCAAGTTTAGCTGCCTTAATCACAGAGAATTCATCTGCAAAACAAAATGCAGGAGAAAACACTCCGCAGAGTGCAGGTTTTGCAGGGCAGTGCTTACTGAGACAGCTGGAAAAACAAATTTCTATTGCCACCTTGAAATCAGAGGAAATTTTTTAATGAACTTGGTCTTGCCTCGGTCTCTTAGTGTGGTCTTGACCACAACGCTATGACACACAGACAAACAGCCCTGTCCAGACGTCATGTTAGTGTGTAGTGTAATTACAACCCCCCCCCCACCCACCCAAAAAAAAAAAGATACAACGTTGACTGAGCCGAATTATTGAATTTTCATCGGTCGCCTTAGGCCACGTGGAGACTGTTCAATTTTAGCCTGAGGAGGACACACCATTAAAAGAGATGAGTCAAGAAAGTGTCTCCTTCTGATTGCCCCGAGAAACCATTACCGCCCAACAGCAGCAGGACGGCGATGGTGGAGAGTGGACACATGCCCCAGCTTACCCACACACACACTCACACACACACACACAGGCATGTATTCACAAATGCATACACACATGCACCTCTGAAAATCCACATATCCCCGTGCTCCCCCCTCCTGCTGAAAGCAGATGCAATTTACATGAGTTGAAGGGAGGTGACAGGTAGCAATCAGCCTGGGGAATAGGGTTAGAGGCTGACGCCTGGTTGCGTATTAACGCCTGCCAGCCAAAGCCTACAGATTGCTTATACCAGGCCACGACCTCCGACCCTGCCACATATCAACCAATTGCCCTTTAGTATAATTATGTGGAATAATCTTTTAGAGTTTGATTTGAAGGAGATAGGCAGGGAGGGCCACTTCTAATTTATTTTTTTTAGAGAGGGCTTGTTAATAAACACTTTTTTGGTGCAGGGCCCGTCTGGCAGCTATAAGTGAAATACCCTCAGTGCTGGGGGTCAGATTTATCCATTTGCGTGTGAATCTGTCAGTCAGTCCAGCCAGACATCTGCACTTGATTGGCTGTAGGTGCAGATCGTCGGGAACTTGGTTTCCCCGTAATGATGTTTTAATGATCATATGATTGGAAGTGACCCTCTTGGATCTGTCAGCATGTCACTGCTCTGTTTAGAAGTCATAAGCTGTAATAAAGTGCAGTGACAACCTGATGTTACCTTCAGCCTTCAGGTTTGTTTTCCTCTTTGGTTTTTTTTATTTCTGCGACACACCTCATGTTGTCACTGTCAACAGACAGACAAAAATAAATCTTCTGTTTCGAGATGTGAAAAGGTACAGAAAGTTTACGGGAAAATACAAATTAATCTGAAATTATCAACAAATTGATTGACATATATTAAAACAAGTGCAAAGTCATTATCCATTTGTTGTTAAAATAAATATGCTGACCACTTCAGGTTCTTAAATGTGAGAATTTGTTGCTTTTGTCTAATTTACATCTTCATCACACAGTTTTGAATTGTTGCTTTAACAAAACAACAACAACAACAACAAAAACATTTTGGGGATTATACCCACATGGCTTTTAAAAAAGTATGGACAGCCAGTCATTTATTTCTGATTTTATAAACAAAACAAGTAAACTGAGGATGATTTTATTTATCTAGCCCAATATCATAAAGCACAAAGCATACTATTGACATATTATTGACTGATTATTGACACCTTTTATGATCAGATCTTCATATCTGATACGGAAAAATGGCAAACAATTACAAAACCTCAGGAAGAGAAACAGATGTAAGATGTGTTTTAGTTTGAACAGACAAATAATAGATTATTGATAAAACATGATGCAGCAAAAGAAAGACAATGCTTGTTAATTATATAGATCCAGGGTAGATGTTGAGCAGTTTCTGAATACTTAATCAAATTGATTAAAAAATGAGAATAGAAAATCATTTATTGCAGATGCAGCAGTCATTATTTTAGTCCTGTTTGAATCCTTGAGGGTTTTTCTTACTAAATGCTAAAGACATGTAATACCGCATGCAGCAAACATGCATGTGCAATAGCAAAAAATGCGTGTGCTAATGTATTTCTAATAAAAAGAAGCAAAGTTAGCTTCTTGTCATGCTTGCATGAAAGCAAAAAGCACATGGCAGCCGTGTTGAATGTCATTAAAGACCGTAACGCAATGATCCTCCTCATCGATGGCAAACAGCTCACTTCTGACCGTCACATCCATGTGTTTTCTTTTTTGTTGTCTGATCGTAACCTTGGCCCATTTAAAAAAAAAAATCATGAACTTAACCCTTAAGAGTTTGGTAACCATCTCCACGCCACACACAGTCACATTAGCAGCCGGGTCTGACCTTAATCATACAGTCCCATCAGAAACCCACTGACCTTCACCTCCCAGGAGAACTCTCCTCATTCACACACTCACCGGGACCTCCGGCTGCCCATTTAGTGCTTTAATGGTGGGAGGCGCCCGCTCAGCCACCCATTTCATTGTATCCCCTTCTGCCTGACACCCCCTGCACGCACACACACACACACACACACACACACACACTGTGCACATATACATACACACAGGACATACGAGAACACATGAGTCTACATGCACAAGCAGGTACACACACGAAAGGTTTACATCCACACAAACACACATTGCACCAGCTTCTCTCCACAGGGGGTTAACATCAACATATGTCCCTGTCACACACATAAAGGAGAAAGGCTGCAGGCTTGTGTGGCCACACATGCAGCTGTACATTAGAAATAAAATGCAAGAAAATTCCCAGTTTTCTTTTATTTGAAAACTGCTTAAATGTTTTTTTTTTTAAAGTTGTCGGGGTTTTAGAACTCGGACTTTTGACAGACGTTTGTGGCTTTATCGGAGTTGTGCAACACAGCTCCCATCCACTCTGCAGTTTGAGCAGTCTGTAAAGGGCAAAAAAGAAATCAATTCCACCCTGACAAATGTAAATAAGGTCTTATCGGGGCAGCAGCGACGCATCGACAGCATCAAGCGAGCAAATGTTCCACTCGCTTGCCTGTCATTTAGCTACATCACAGGATCACTCCTCCATATTTTGCCCCGAGGACAACCAATTCTCCATCACATCTGCGTACATATGAGCTCCAGCTCACATGTGTGGGTATGTGTATGCATGCAGTAACACATGTGTGTGTTGCTTTCGTGTTTGCTTGTGGACGGCATCACTTTACATTTATTGAAATGAGCAGCTCTCCCTGGGGCGCTTGTGTGAAGCTGAGGCCCGCAGCCATGCTAGCATCTATCGACTCCCCAGGATTAGGGCTTGGCTGAGGCAGCCTCTCCCCTGTGACCCCAGCGAGGTGACCCACTCCGAGACAAAGTTCAGGAGGGGAGGAAAGGGTGAGCTCTCCCGGGCACAGATTAGGGGCCCTGACTGTCCCAGTGGAGACATGAAAGCATGAAACGATACAGTTTGTCTTTGTACGTGCACCAGAACACACGCAAATGGTCCCATCAAACAGGCTCAGGTTTGTTCAGGCAAAAACTCCAATTAGAGCAACGTGTCACATGTGACAGGTAGCTGCATTTCTCAACGTCATATCACACCAAATCTTAAAAGCACGAGATAATGTGTTGCTCTGCGTAGACATACAAGTATTCTAACACTGCTTTATCCAACATTTTGACTGTAATTAATATTCATTTAACACATTTGAACAGTCGTAGTTTAGGTTATAGTCAGTCTCATTTTTGCATGAACACATTTCAATGTGCTGTGATGCAAGTCAGGGAAAACTTTGTTTTTTATATACAAAGGAAACAAAATAACATTGAGTCAATCGTGAAAAAACAAAACAAATAAACAAAAAAACCCATTCCAGTTAAAGCCAATAAGGACACCAATTTCCAACCAACACATGAACATGTTGCTGAAATATGACATCAGTCAAAGTCGTTTTTAGACGCAAATCTGTGACCTGTGTTACGTAAGAAAAAAACACTCATCTGTTTAGTCTAATTTACTTAAATTCACCACAATAAATCAATTACAGTTCACATTTAGCAGAAAATACCCTTGATGTACAAACTGTTTTGCAATAGTAAAGCAAATTATTATCTGAATAAACACTTGAGCAACTGGTAACAGTTATCAGCCAAATACCTTCCATTTATATTAAACTTGTATTAATTTGCGTGTGGAGCCTGCTAAAGGTCATCCTTGCATGGACAAAAAATGTATTGCATCTTTGAAATATTTTTAAATTTGCAAACACAAGATAAAGATTTGAATTTCCAAAGACCGAAATGCAACAGCAAAAGTTGACTGTTTTTATACGTGCACTGGAAAATAGATCTAGATCAAGAAACTCCACAAACTAGGAGCATTAAAACAAAATGCAGCTTGATGATCTTTAAAATGATGTTTTGCTACAAACCTGATGCAGTATTATTATTATTATTGTATTAACCCTAAAAATGTAACTAAAACATTGGCTGAATTTAAAACTCTTTGCAGGAGAACATTCAGTGATGCACAGGAAGTAACCCTAACACTGACAGCTGCTGTACCCACCAAGGCCGAACAACAGCACATAGAACACAAAAATAAATAAATGAGAGTGACTCATGTGACTCATTTGTTTGCCCAGTGATCCCTGGGTAGTGCAGTGCAAAAACAACAGAGCCACAACCGAGACTTCTTAGGACCAAAAAATGATACAAAAATTGATGCACGTGTGAAATCTGCCAAAATGCAACACATCTATTTTGATTTTATCTCACGGAGTGCTTGAGTAACGTATAATTATTGCTTTGAAACAAAGTTTGAAATGCCTTAATACATTTCTCTTAAAACAGACATTTGTTACAGAGTACATCGTCCACTGATCCCTACCTAAGGCCACTAATTGCATGAAGAAATGCAAAAATCTGTGTTCAAACAAGGCCATCCATTACACCGAGGCAGACAGGGATATAGTAGTCTGTTTTTAGATGTTAAAGTAGTAATTAAGCTTTCAGAGATTTTAATTGGTTCTTTTGTTTCATATAAGCCCCTTTTGCCTTTGAAGCTACAACGGACAGGAGTATTCTTTTTTTATTTAAAAAAATAAATAAATCCCCCAAAACACAGGAGCCACACTGAAACATACCATTTTTTTATGTTTTCTGAAGCAGCAGCAATCGCATTTGCACTCCATCAAATGAAATATCACTGTTTCTGTTAAAAGGCGAAGGGGTTACATACGGGAATTGGCTAATCCGAAGGAGGGAAAAGGGGGAAGGCGGAGGTACAAAGAATGAACTCCTTAAGTCATGAAGTGGCTATCTTGCCTCTGAGTGGTATCATCATCATCTTCATCTTCATCATCATCACCACACAAACCCCTCTTTTCTTCAGGAGTGGAGAGGCAAAATAATTGGATTCTTTCCCACAAATAACACCTTCACCCCTGAGCTTAATTAACTAGACAGACTGCAGGGCCAGGGTCCATTCTCTTCCACTCTCGCCAGGCTCTTGGTGAGAAAGAGGAAAACCCGGCTGTTATTGCCCACTGGCCTTTATTACCATGGCTGAACGATAATATAGGTTATTAGGGCAAGTTGTTGCAAGGAATGGTCTTTTTTTTTGCTAGCCCATGTTGTACTGATGTGCAATACTGATGCTAGCATCTTAAAAATCCTTACAAAAATGTCAAGAACACAAAAAAGGAAGACGTATCCGCCCCTCTATCCATGCAACATTTCCCATTTTTGCTATATCAGACTTAATTTATTAAATTACATCAAACGACACATTTAACAAGAACTTTAATAAACTTTCTTCTTCTTTTTTTTTGTGACCAGTTTTTTAATTCATCATTTTGTTTTATCCACAAGAGGGAAAACACTGTTCATCATGGACATAATTTTTTTTTTAAAAAGCAAATAAATAACAGCAATATTAGATGACAGAACCACAGACACATCAGAGTAGCATGGAATAAGTGTCACAGTCAATTCTGACAGGTAGATCAAATAAACAACTAAATTCTTCACCTATAGGTTTTGAATTGCCTTGAGACTATATTGATCCTCCCATTACCCTGTACCCAGGCCCCCCCCACTTGAACCACCCAATGAATCATCCACCCACTACACCCTCCACCTCCATCACCCCCCACCCACCCACCTTTCTGCATGGTCAACAAGCATACACAGAACCAAAGAGAGCCGATTAATAACACAAGATCTCCCACTGTACGCTGTGCCAGTGGTGTGAAATGGTATATACATTCCCCGTCTCCTAAGTGGGCGGAGTCACGTCTCCCAGGGAGACAGTCAGGAACCACCATCCCTCCGCCTCATCTAGAAGTGTTATACTGTCGTGAGGGTGAATTAAAGCAGATGGATTTTTGCTTTGCCTATTTATTTGATGTAGGTTAAGATTTAACATTTAATTCATTGCTTCACCGATAAGACCATTTAAATGTCTGTTCACGTTTGCTGTGAAGCAAGGCGGGAAGCACCGCTTCCCAAATCTCGCGAGACTGTGTCGCTGAGACAGAAACAGGTCTTGAACAAAGTTAAATTTCTCCTGATTTGTGTGTCTGAAAAATGCCATTTTTTCTGTCCCAATTTCGAGTCCAAGATGTATCTGGGTGACAGTGGGGTAAAAGAAATGGTCATAATCTGTCATCGTGTTCATTTCTTCCTTTAAGATTAAATGGACTCAAGATTGCCTCTAGATTCTCTTGGGGCGGGGTCGTCGCGAAAACCCATGTGACACTGATACAGGAAATGAACAGTCAGTGAGAAAAAAAGGGGAAATACAGGGAGATAGACGCATTTAAGGAGGATTCTGGGTAAAACTAGCAACAATTTTATTATCATTTCTCAACGAAAATTCTAGCTAAATTAAACACTTGTGTCCAGGCCTGTAGCGCGTACTGGCTAACCTGGGTCATCCTAGCTATAGAGAGCGCCGACATCAGAATATCAGTCATAGAATGATGCAATTGGTGGATAGAGAGAGAATGGCAGCCACCTAATCGCAAGCATCTTCTTAGATGCTATAAAGGCGGCAAAAAACGACGGTCCAAAGATGAATCATCATCTAAAAGCATTAACTGCAGTGAACACTCAGTGGATATATGTAACAGTTCTGATAGAGATTAAGAGACTTCTTCCCAAAATTTCTTAACTAATGGACAAGCAAATGAACAGCAAAAGTTTCTATCACAAAATGTTTCTTTTATTAACAAAAAAACAGAGTATTTGATATCAGATCAGAAAAAGAATTCTTTATTGATCCCTTGTATTGATTGTTTAATGAGAACAAAATAAGACAAGAAGCAGGAACAACATCCGTCTATTTATCCGTCTCTCAAGACGTCACCATCTGTGGGCATATTTTTTTTTAATCTGAACTGTTTTTCTAAATATAAATGACAAAAAAAAATCCAAAACACATTCGCACAATAAAACACGACAATAATCCCATCATTGAAAGATGACCGTGTGGTTTCTCACCGCCACACAATCCTTCAAGGTGTCATTTCTTGAGGGGGTGGCATGAATGATGGCAGTCAATATACTAACAAATAGAGGCTTTGACAAGAACTACAACAAACAGACAAAGACTCAACAATCTATCACAGGTCAGCTGATGCTATGACACCATTGGTCAATGCATTAACAGTAAAAAAAAACACCAAGTAAGACCAACTTAAGGGGATAGTGCAGTGTGGTCTGTGGACTTAAGGGGTTTACTTTATTACCGTGGGTGTTGTTTTATGGCAAAGTGCAGAGTGTGCACGCTACACCCACAAGGCTCTCCGAGATGCCACGGTTCATATTATAACTCTTCCTGAGGTCCTTAGGGCCACTTTGTATGGAGGAGTTGCCATTTTGCTGTCACCGGTCCCCCCACACTTCCCTTCGCCTCTAAAGCTCCATGTTTGTTGTTCCATTCTCCTCTATATCTCCCAGAGGAGCTCCCTCATTTTAATATAAATAGAATGCTTCATCATGCAGTGGCACAAACTTCCCCATGTTGCATTGCTCCGGTGGCATTAGCAGCGGCAGCTGAGGTAGGAGGACATGCCGAGGGGATGGAGCGCTGCAAGCACGCAGACTAAAAGCAAACATGTTTTGTTATAGTTTCAAATGGCTGGTCTGGTTTGTTTTGTCTGGGAGGCAAAATATGGAAAAGTAGCGACAAAGAAATATGACGCTGAATAGCAACGAGAAGATGTAGCACTCTGACAGCCAAAGATGGGGTTCATTCATTTCCAAGTGACTTGATACAGAGTACAAATGAGACTTCTCTTAAACATAAGATAGAGCAGCAATCAATTCGCTCTTGTCAGTATGCCAGTGGGCTCGCGCAGACATGAGGGATTTAATAGCTGACTGATGGGCAAACTGCAACTCTATTGAGAATTTTTCCCTTTTTTATGTGTCAGATGAGAAAGAGATCTAAGAGAAAGCACTTCTTAGCCAAACTGGACCATGCCCGCCTCGCTCTAATCAGATGTGCACAGCTGTATCCCAAATGCTGGGGGGATCATTTGACGAGCGATATTTGCAGCCCCTCTCGGCTCGGGATTTCTGCTCTCTTCTCTGTAGTGGTAAAGAGGCCTGAAAAGGCCAGCGGGGCGAGGACACAGCCTGGGGCACTAACTGCCAATAGCTTCGCCCCTGAGAAGCACTGCCTTGTGCCTTGTGATCGGCGGACACCTAAAGCCGCCACCATTGACTAATTGTGCTTCATCTGGGTGCAGGATCCATCTTGGCTAACAAGAAAGCACTAGAGGTCTTCATTTAGCTATCAAGCCTGCTCTCCCAGGGGAGGCTTCTGAGTGCAGCTGCTGTCCTCGCTCCTCTCCCAATCAACACATCAAACGCCAGCCCCAATTCATTTTCCTCCCGCCCTCGCCGTCCTCTCCCCTCCGCCTCGTTCCCCTCCCTTGCTCCATCTCGCTGCGAGAGAGGCAAAAAAGAAAAAAAAGGAGGAAAGTTCCAGGATGGTGGAACCGAAGAGCAAAGAGAGACACAGCGGTGAATACTGAGCGGCAGCTTTAGCCCGGCCCTGCGAGCACTCTGGATTTAGCAGGATATTTATTCTTTTATATCCAGACAAAAGAGATTGCACATGCCCTCCTGTGCTCACCAGAGTCACTCCGAAAAATCAGCGAGAAGTAGCCCGAATATAATCAGACTCCATTATGAAGATTCTTACAAAGGCTTGGCAATAATCGGGCATAAACAACATGGCAAATGCAGGCCTAACCTTTGCATGTGGTTAGCGTCTGACTGACAGCAATAATGTGTATTTATTTATTTATAATTTGATTTATCTTTCATCTCGGAGTCAGTTTGCCCTGCTGCCTCCGATTCTGCACACATTATTTCTGCATTTCTTCTTTTTATGATTTCTAATGGTCTTTTTTTTAGTTTCTAGAATTTTTAGTACAAAATATCGAAAAGCAAAGGGGTTCTATTTACAGTCTTGTTTTCACATTACATGTGTGCAGTAGGACTGATTTTATTTGTGGTTGGACATGCTTCCTCTGTTTATTTTAAAATAATTTAGTCAGACGGAAACACCTTGGAATATAACGGCAGCATGTTTCCTCATCAGCCTCCTCCTCTTCTTCTTGCCCCTTTTTTTATTACAGGAATCTAATAACGCACACGTTACCCTTCACCTCCCTGTCCTCTGTAAGCAGCAGCTCATGTGTTTATTAAAAGCCTTGTTAAGCAGATGCTTTGATTAGATTCCTAATTACAGAAAATTACCTTAATGCCACAAAAAGTATAGCTATGTCCACCAGGAAATAAGAAGATATTGAGGGACTTAATTCTTCTAATATGACTTTAAGCAGGCAGCTCACATAGGTTGTGTACAGTCTCACTGTGTAAAATGTACATGCTGCTTTTAATGCAGTTTATTATTTGATGTGATTTCACTTCTGAGAGCTCAAGAAAACGAAGCAGGCAGATCAAGGTGAATACATTGTTATTATCTTATGTTCAGGTCTTTTTGTTGATGATAATGATGATGATGATGATGGTTGTCTTTTATTTACATTTACATGATCATAGTTACTTACTGTATTTCTGCAGGATTAGTTGCATATTTCTCAGGCCACTGATACATTTCAAATACTATTGTTGTTGTTTTTTTAATGTACAGAAAAAATCGTGCATACTTTGTTTTCTCTGATAAAATTATCTAAAAATATTAGATTAATAAAAACACAAAAATCACTCAGAATTATCATTTTAATAGATTTTAACATTGAGTTAGCCATATAAAACAAGCAGCACCAAAGATAGGCCAATATGTGGACTATTTCTTTAAAGAATTGTTTAACCTCTTTTGATTGTGTATAGAGAAAGAGGAATAGCACTGAAACATTTCAAATATGCAACACAGGTGAGTAAAAAATACTTTTAGAAAATGAGCCTGAGCTGCAAATTATCTGACACAGAAACTGCTCCTCATCTAACAATTTTTTCATGCAGCCATTCCTTGTTATTGTTGTTGTTAATTTCATATTTTAACAGAGGCAGAATTGATCACATTTACATAATGGTTTAGTTGTTGGCAGTGATAAATTAAGATTCAGATTGTGCTTTAATGTCATTTTACCAGGATACAATGAAACTTTGTTTGGCAAGCTCTCAGCTGTACAAGTAGTAAACATATCTTAATGCTAAGTAACATATACAAAGTGAGTAACAGTGAAAGGTACCATACACCTTACTTTAAGTACAAGTTTTAAGGTATTTATACTGTACTTTAGCATTTCCAGTGTCTGCTACTTTCTATATTTCTGCTAATCTATATGTATCCCAGAGGCACATATTATACTTTCCTATTCCAAAACATTTATTTGACCATTTAAATCTCAAGTCACTTGCAGGTTGTGGTTTAATTACATAAAATATAATCAGCACATAAAATGTTGTTCAGCAGTATTGATTAATTTAAAAAACGTTTTCATCTCTGAAACAGTAAAGCAGTTATTAGCATTTAATAAACACATTAATGAATCAATAAACTGGAACTATAAAGTATGTAAGATTTGCATGATTTTACATGATTTGATCTGCATAATGAGCATTTATTTTGTTTTGCTTTTTGATGCAAATTGTACTTTTGTACTTAAGCATTTATTTAAATGCATGACTTTAACTTGTGATGGAGTATTCCTACACTGTAGCACAAAATCTAAGTACTTCCTCCACAGGTAAAAACAATGTAACTTTTTTTTGGTAAATTTTACACAATTAAACCTAAAGTGAAAGCTTGAATTGAGCTTAAAAAATACATAGAAGTAAAGCTGAACTCATGACATTAATTCTAACTAATTTCTAAAAAACATCCCACTTTAATATGACAATAACACTCAGTGTTGCATCTGTGTAACGTCACAGGTTGCACATTTAAAGTGACACCAGCAGCCAAAAAGACAATAAGATGTTCATCCAGCTCATATTAATGAATATAAATTGGGTGATTAAAATACAAGTTAGAGAATTCATTTACTTGTTTAACTGCATGTCATCCACAGCTGATGGATTTGTCACAACCCTAATTTGCCAATAATCAATAGCCACCAACTATAAGTCTGGTTTGGTGACAACAAAACAAACACTGGTGTGTCGTGGTCTTGTGTGAGAGTCATGTGTAGATTCATCTGTCACGTTGCTAAAACACAGCAAATGAGATAATGAAGCGCTTTTAGGCAACTGGGTGTCGAGTTATTTCTGCACCGATCGATAGGCAAAAAAAGTCAATAAACATATGCGTAAATTGATTCCATCTGCTTATTATCATATAAAACAGCCCGGTAAATATGCAACTAATTACTGGTGACATTCCAATATCCAATAACCTGCGAAAAGTAATGCTCATGACTCAACATTCAATATGTTATTATTTCTGTACCAATAAAAGACAAAGAACATTAGTTTTAGTGTTCTGATTTCCTTTCAAGGTGTTGTTTTTCTGAGACATTTAATTTGTATTTTCCCCCCAAAAAGATTCCTTTAAGGAAAGACTGATAATACTTTAATTATAAGTGACTGTTTCAGTCTTTGTTGCTGGCAGATCATATAAATACGACATCAACTACGATGCAAATGTGTGTTTCTTTTTACATTTATTCCACCCAGCCTTCTCATTTGATACATTAAAAAAACATCTGAGGACTTTCTGCATCACTCTATCCACATCACTGCCCTCCTTGGCATGCACATCCATGCCATCTAGTTCAGCATCTCCAAGATGCCAACTGTGCAACGTGCCATCCTGATGTCTTTTCCAACCCTAATTCACCAAGCCACGCAGATTTTCTTGCCTAATCCCTCCTTTGCTCGCACTCGCATCCCGCCGGAGTTCGGTAATACGATCTGGAGAGACGACTGAATTCCTGTTCCGTCCAATATCACCAGGTCGCTAGTCTCCTGCCTCCCTGGCTCTAACAAGATGAGCTGTTTTCCATTCGGGGCCCTTAATGCCACTTTGGGCTTCATTTTGCAGATCCCTGATGTGCCACAGTGAAATCATAGCCCTGGACGCAAACCTTGCCTGTTGATCTTGAGATTATTGGCCGACAACAGGTTTCCACCCTAAGCCCTGCCCGCCCTCGATGGGGAAACCCAGGCGTGGGATGATATTGAGATGTCTTTCTCTGTTCCTGTCTCTCTCCTCTGTCTTTCCTTCTTTTCACTCTCCAACCACAGTCGTCCACAAGTGCTCACAGCTGCTGGCGCCACCGTGCCGCTAAGCAGGTTTTAAGACGGGTCCCAGTCGAGCCTTCGCTCGCCCAACCAGGAGGCAGAGCCCTGGATCCAGACCTTTTTAAGTGATCATCCTTGTATCATAACAGATTAAGGGCTGCTGCTGCTCTGGATTAGGCCTAATCTAACCTTTATCCGCTCCCATCTTCACCTGAAACTTACAGCGACCAGGAAGTCAATTGCCAGGCCCCCGTGATATACAGTGACACTGATCTTCCTTTTCGCGCCCTAATTATCAGGATTAAGAAAAACACTTTTGAGTAATTATTTTCACATCGGATAAACATTAGGCTTGCACGGATTTAGCTGAGCTTTTGCCCAACAAGAAGCGGAGATCTGAGCGGGCTTACGAGCTCCAGACAGGCAGATGGAGATCCTTTCTAATCAGGAATAACCAACAAACAGACAATGGAAGAAAAGGCGAGGAACAAAGGCATAAATGTCCCTTTTTCATTTAAACGATTGGGGATTTTCACAGCTGAGGACAAACTGTACACATTATGCCTTGTCATGAGTATATTTACATTTCAGATAAGGGAGATGGTATGTTGTGTCTTTTGCTGCAGCAGCTTTCATTCTCCTTTGCATGTCTTGAATTACTAGAGTTATGTCTTCTTTTTTTAGCGCTGCTTGCTAAGGGATTTGCCACACAAGTCACACATTTGGAGAATTCTCTCAGAGGAGAGAAAACGTGGAACCATGGGAAAAAGATGACCTTCAGAGCTTGTTTGATATTATATATTATTTCAATCATACACAATTACAAACTGAAATCACATCACAGCACCAAACTGAGGCCCAGATAACCTTTTAAAGGGACAATTCCCTCAGAGGCGTGACCCCTGACCTCAGGCCTGCCAGCAATCTTCCACAGGATGACTTGGCTGTGGTTGCAGAGGTTATGTGTGCCAACACATACACACACACACACACACACACACACCCTCTTTCTCTCTCCAACCTTTTTCTGAGTGTTTCCATTTTTCACATATCTTGTACTTTATCTCCATTTTACAAATGTTAATGCACAAAAAATAACAATTTACCTGGATGATTATTTATCGATGCTCTTGTCGGTTCATTGTGTTGAAAGATGATCTTCAAAATAACAGTGGGTATACAGGACAGGGCCTCTTTTTTCTCTTTTTTTTTCTATTTCTCTCTCTATATATGTATATTTATATATTTCTAATCTTGTAAGTTTGTAAATGTGCATTCACTTTTGAAAAAACCTCACACTTGGGTGTCGAACACACAGACCTTATTTGTGCACACCTATTGGAAGTAAATTTTTATCTTCATTTATAACCAAAACATCAAACATTTATATCTGTACTTACTATGACCTATGAATATGAAATAGCTACGTTAAAGTACGTAGTATTTGGACAGTTTTGCTTTAGCTGTGAGGTTGCTAAGGTTACCCTAAAGCTCTTAAAAACTTGTTTGAAATCAGGGATGTCTTGATTTATTTTCATTGATGATGATCATGATGCACATATGATAACTTTATGTAAATACAACAGTGAATCTCACATAATTTCCCTTTTTTTAAAAAATTCTTACGTTGTAAGTAGTTGGCAGTAAGTTGATTTAATGCTGAGTGTCATTTTGTTAAGAACTGTTACAGATTGTCTTTGTCACCGCCTTTGTCCACCTCCCAACACCTGCATTTGGAGTGCAATTTCTTTAAAAGAGACAAAAATTACATCAAAGTTATCGATATGTTTGACCAATAGCATTATTTTACTTTATTTTTTTAATGCATTTCTTCTGCTGCTGCCGCTGTTTACTGGTGCAGATCATGGATGTATTATAAGACCTGGATATGGCGCCGCCTCTGAGCAGGCACGCCAATTTCTCCCAGTGGCCACTCGTAGTACTGCAACAAAAAATCCCATGTGGCCCAAAAAGCATTTTTCTCATAGACCGCAATAGTAAAAGAGAAGCCTGTAAAACTGTTGGCAGGACACCCCCAGCTATAACCCCTGTGAATTACTGATC
>JAQLOL010000026.1:22017951-22031693 GCA_029783665.1 Naso thynnoides
ACAATTACTGGAAAATGAGCAAAGTTTGTACTCTCACTACATCAGTACAAGCGCACACCAGCCAAAACAGTCAATCACAAGACAATGTGACTGTCCAGGCAAGATGATAGATGAGGAAAGTTTGGTTGCACTTTTATTTTAATTTGACTAACGCAATGATTCTGTTATGAACAGTTACCTTAAATGGCAGAAACAATCTTCTTTGCTGAAACATTTGTGAATTGATTCAGTCAAATGAGTGTTTAAATGGAAAATTATGTTTGGCAACACCATGTGTTCTTTGTATTGATGTTGTCTAGCAAATGTGGCTGTGTTGACATTGCTGAGTGAAAGCTTGACAGTGATTGATAAGTGATAGGGATTGATTTGTCTTCTTTTTAGGTGGACTTTTTCCTGGACTCTGTGTTAACCAGTTGAGCTTCTTCTTCTTCTCTTGTTTATATGTGGTGAACACTCACTAACACGCAGAAACACATACATAGAAATAATTATACTGCATGTAAATACTGAGAAAGTTGGGTCAAGTCTCATTTTTCAAGTTACACTGCTTCCCATTCACTCATTGGCAATAAAAAACATAATCTGCTTCATAAATGTTACATACTCAGTCTGTTTGCGAAGTAAATGCAGAAAGTATGCTATAATGGGAGTAACAGTTATTCATGCATTTATGGGGCACAACCATTCATGATGAATTGCGTTAAAAAAAAAAAAAATGAATGAACTTTTAGAAGCCTAACCGGGCAGCCGGAGGAAACCCACGCAAACACAGGAACAACGTGCTAACTCACTGGTCCACCGTTTCTCTCATTGTTGGTATTTTGGGAAGCATGCTTGTTTGTTTTCCTGCACAGAGTTAGATTTGAAGATTCAAACTGCTCCTCTATTTGGTTAATTTTCAAAATTACAGCAGTTAGCTTGGCTTAGCAAACAGACTGGGAAAGGGAAAGTAGCAAAGCCTGCTTCCAGGCAGATTTCATTCCTTGGGCAGAACCAGGCTGCTTCCAGTTTTTTGCGCTAAGCTAACCTGCTGCAGGGTTTAGTCTCATATTTAACAGACAGACATGACAGTGGTATTGCTCTCCTTTTCTAAATCTCCATACAGTGAGAATATTTCCCCAAATGACAATTGCTCTAACAAGCTCCACTTTGTTTAAATGATTTAAAAAAAAGGGCCACCTCATCGCTGAGTATCTCAACAGCATACAGTGTTCTTCAGTCTAATACAACTCACAAAGCATTTTATCTCTCTAATAAATTAACAGCGTGGCCATTGGCCCCCGCCAAGAGCAAACACAAGCACTCCCTTGGGGAAGGCAATTTAAGGGGAGAGAGGAGGGGGACAGTGCATCAGGCCACTGCTTGGATGGATCATATCGACCTTAAAGAGGATCCAGTGCGAGATGCAGCAGAAATTGATGACCATGTGTCAATGAGATGGAGACAATGAGGGCGAAAGGTAAATGTCCCTGGGTAGATGTTTGTGCATGTGCATGACTGAAGTTTACATTGGGTCTCTCACTGTGTGTGCGTAAATCATGAATATCCTCGCGGTCACCGCCGTTTGGGGCCCCTTTGGAGCAATTTCACCTATTTTATTAAGCAGTAACATTTTATAAATTTCAGTGGAAGTGGATATATGGCATGCCGTTGGAATGGATCTTTTCATGCGTGACCGAATCAAATGATGGATGTGGCATTACTAATCAAATACATTGTGGTAGCCACTTGGGAATATGGCCAATTGAAAACAAGTCTTGCATGTTTGTGAAATGCCACACAATGGCAATTATATTACATAATCTTAAATTATAAATGCTTTCTATAAACTCAAGGAAGCACTATTGAAACACAGTAAATCACAGAGAGACATATCAACATGAATGATTGAGGATAAGATCACTAGACCATAACATGGACTCAACCTCCATTGAGACACATCCATCTCTCTCACTCATCACGTCATTTTACCACCTTCAATATTTCAGCTGGTGTCGAACTAAGGCAACATGGTGCATGAAAGCGGTACATGTCGACATGTCATTTTGCGTTGTCTTTTCTACTTCATTTTTTTGTTGCAGTTAAACTCTTTTTCCATTATAGTTCGGGAGAAGAAATGTTCAAAATATTTAGACATATTTCAACATCTACACTAAACTCATTCAAAATGTAAAATATGTAAACTCTGAATTAGCACTGCCGAGGACATGTCATGGTGCATCTTTTTTACCTCAGCTGACTTGTTTGACAAACTGGTCAGTTAACAGCTCTCCCATTTGAATAAGCAAATCCCTTCTGTAATTGGGCTGCACATGTTTTAAACAAAAACACAAGAAGAAGAATCACCACGAACCGCATTCATCCAGCCAGACAATGGCGGAAATCAACCTGATTCCCAGATGTGTCACACACACACACACACACACACCCCACGCCACCCCCCATCAGTTATTCCTGTAACCTCTGAGACTATAAGGAAATGAAAAAGGATTAGTGGAACTCTGAATCAACGAAATGACTTTAAATGACTTCTTCTGGTAGCCACAGGCCAGGCGCGCAGCATGTTTAAGTTGACATTTCAATTGTACAAGTAATTTGCATTCTATTTGACTCTAAATGACACCTCAATATTAAGGATTCCAACAGCAGTTTTTGATTTCCTCAGTTCAAAGATAAGCCTGAGATACGTGGCTTAATCAAGGTATGTAGGACTCCTGTCAATCTCTGACCAAGAAAACCCTCTAACAAGGTGAGGTCTTAGCTTCAATCAAATTCTTAACGCATCCACTCATGACACAAAGCAAATCTTCAACCGTTGCACCACACCTTATTAAACAGAGATCACTAACTACAATCTGGTGAAAATTAGAAGGAAAAAAAAGCTGCATGAGTCTGCAGACAGCAAGGTTCCAATCTGGTCTATATTGTTATAATAACAATGAACCACACTTGTCATTTGATGGTTGTATTGTTTTCTACATAAATTTAATTGCGTCTACGAAATCGGTATTATGTGAAAAAGCAGAATATAACTAACTTCTCTGATGGCAAAAAACTACCTTTTCATTGTAAATATTCATGTTTTATTAAGTATGAGAATGAGCTACAACATGAGGAAGAGCTCATTTCAAAGCATCCAAACTAGCTGGTTACCGTTTAAAGTTGCAGTAGATAACTTCTGCAAACGAGCTAGCGAGCTAATGTTAGCTGTAGCGCGAGATTCGTTGAGAAGCATATCTGCTGCAGCTGTTTGTGCCGGCTCACACTTACTTTTCACTTGTTATCGCTCTCCAGTTTGAACTGAGACGAAACGGTAAACGGAAAGTTGCAGTGGAGTAAACCGCTCGAGCTCGAGTCAACTGACGGCGTGGCTTGCACACACTCTGTTGTTGGCAGAGGCGAGTCAGAGCACCGTGAGCGAATCAGCTCGTACCAACGTCACCTGTTGCTAATTAGCGCAGCGTGTACCGGCAAATTAGGACAGAGAGTACAGAGAGCATCACTACTTTTTCATTTTTCTGCGAAACCTTCATCCTAGCAGCAAAGAAAATATCATGGTAAAAACATGACTTATTTGAGACCACTTTAGCAGTGAATGGTGTCATTTTTCAACCACCGTTGTACTGTTTAACCAGGTTATACATCATAATGACAAAGTTCAGAAAAAAAAGTTGTCTGCTTTTGCTTTAAGAAATTACAATACCAGTATTCACACCAGTACACATAAAGTAGTAACTGTACCAATAAACTACTTGATTTGATGCCTTTTATCCCCTATTTTAATCAATACCAATGATGTGAGTCACTGGGGAAAAGGCCATCACCACTTCTCTCCATCAAAATGATTTTTACTTTAACAATAACAAGGTGTCAAAAACTGCCCACTCTGTCAAAGGGTCTAAATCTCGCTCCACTTCACTTAACACAGACTGCATGGGTTGTAGCTTCTGTGGAAGTTGGCCAATCACATGTTGCGTAAAATTAAAGAACCCTTGCAGTGATTGGTTGAAGGTAAATCCATAAAAATAGTTGTTTTGTCTCTAAAACTGAATGCCAATAGGATTAAAGGCGGATATTATTTGGCTGGGGAGTTTCAATACTGTTTGATACTCGGTTATTTTGGTTAAAACCACACATGTATTGAGTACTGACACATAGCCACAATGTTAACCCAGTCATTTCATCCAATACTGGCTTTTAAAATTCTTCCTTTATTTTCAAACTAGGTGGGAAAAACTGCCAAAGCTTCATAACATTTCATTTGTTATGAAGGCAAATCCACCTGTTTCAATCATTTTCAGAAATCAGTCATCAGTGGCCTGATCTGTGTGAGCACAAGGGAAATTACCTCAGTTTATGCGCAGATTTGTCTTTTCATTCTAGAAAAATAAGATTTTAAGATGCGGTGCTTGCTACCAGCAGGCAGTCTAAGCATTTGTCTTTTATTACAAACAGTAAGTAGTACGAAGAAAAATCCTTCTTAATGCTGAAGAGCAGAACATGATTTCCTGGACTATTAAACTGAGGGAATTTGGGATGATAGATGAACAACATGTTTCTCACTTTTGTGTTTGAGGCAAAAACTGCTGTAAAAAGAGCAAAATAAAACTTAAAGACCAGATTACTTGGATTATATGGTTATTAGTTGCAAGAAATAGATAAATGAAGGACTTGTTAAGCTTTTCAATCTAGTGCATTTCTATCTTGAAAGAGACTTTGTCATAATGCACTGTGAAATAAAAGTTAGCCTTTTTTGCACATAAATGCAGTCAAAGCTTTGAAAACAGTAACAAAATATGCAGTTCGTTCATTGTGTAAGAAATAACTACACTTACCCCACACCAAATAAATAAATAACAATAAGAAATCAGTCATCTGATGGCTGAAGCCAAGGCGCAATATACATAGTACATGTGAGCGCTTTAGCACTGAGCAAGTAAAGCAAAAGCACTTTATTTTTAAATATTAGTGCAACTGAGCAACATGCAATGGATCTGTTAGCACTTAAGCACACAAACTATGAAGCACCATGTTATTGATGACGTACATTATTTGCTTGTTTGTCTTTTGTAATTGTTTTGTAACTGTTGGTTGTGAAGTAATTGTGTAACACCATGTCAGTTTTTATTATCAATGTGATGTCATATGTTTTGTTTTTTTTTTTGTTTGTTTTTTTTTTGAGGCAACCATGTACTGTGAACGGGACAAATTTCTCTTTAGTAACAATAAAATTAAACCTAACCAAGCCTCTAATTTAGGTGTATGCTGGTTGGATTCTTGTGCATTTTATCTAAATTTTCATTTTCATTTTTAATTTTTTTTAAAAAAGTCATGACATATTCAAGCAAATTTTGACACACCTTGAGTTCAATCTAAATTTTTTTTAAAAATCAAATCTTAAAATCCAAGTATTGGTTTTACCGCCAATCACTGACTAAAAGGTAATCAAAACAACTGCTTTTCAAAGCAATTCTATGAATAAGATCGTTCATTTTCATATGCATCTTGTATTCACATCTTGTATTGTTCCATCCTCTGTTGAGAAGGCTTACCATGGCCGCATCTCACCTGTGAGGAGAAACAGCATAAAAAACACAAGTCGTTATTCTCAACAACATACACACCAAATGAGCCTTTACACACCTCATTCTACAAAAACTGAGAATATGCAGTCACGCACCTCAGATATTCTACAGAGTGGCAGGAGTGTACTTACTGTCATGCACGTTTTTTTTCTCCTTTATAGCAGTCGGTACTCAGTTGTCACCTTTCTATCTATTCCTCAAGGTCAGAACATGATGGGTGGATGGCCCGACGTGAGACAGAGATAATGAGTTTGGAATGGCATTTAGAGCAGTCAGAGGCTCGGGACTCACACCTGACTCATCACACTATGGATTCAGAAGAACAGATAGTGTTAATGAAAATATACTGCTCAATCCTGGCTTCAGACTGAGACAAAGATAAAGAAATGAACTATTATTTAAAGCAAAATTTTAGCTACAAACAGTAAACACATTTTAGTTTCTTGATGTATTTCACAAATTTGCAACCGGGGTGTTTTAATTTTAGAACAGCATTTTACTGAGGCATTAATGTGCTGAATAATTTATAACAAGAACAAGAGCTTACGTGTTCGTCTATTAAGGCAGAAGAGCAGCTGCATTTAGAGGAACTGTTCTTTTGGATTGTCTACTCACCAAAGACCTGTGTTTTATTTCACCTGGCTAACAGGCTTTAAGGGAATCGTACTGTTGGTTTGGCTAGTGTCAGATTGTGGCAAATCTTATGGCAACAAATTGCTTGTTTGTAAAAGATTTTGAAGTGAAAAAGTGAGGAATAAAGGCCTTAACACACCGGGTGCGTAACAAATAATCAACACGAAAATGCAAATTTTTCAGACTCAAATCAACTCTATTCACACTGATAGTTACATGAGTTTTCAACAAAGACACAGGAATATGGAATTTGCAAAAGAATTTTGACAGCTGACTTTACTGCAGCGGAGCTTCCTGCCTCTCACTGCCAATGAAGGACACGGTCGCCCCGGCAGAGGAGACACTGAGCGTCGGGACAGACGGACAGGTGGCGGCTACTTTTCCACAAGTTGTTAATCACATAGATGTTGTTATATTGTGTTATAACTGAGATAGAGCATTGTTGATGTTGTTGTAGGAAACATAAGTGTCGACAACCATCGCGACTGGTTGATGCTTTTGTTTGCAGCGTGAAAGCTCAGAAACATCAACCTGTGTGAAAAACAAAAAGGTCGCTTTTTCGCAGCATGACATTCCCGTTCTGTGTGAAAGTGCTCATGGCATTCAGCAGTTTGTAAAAAATACTTCTGACATGCAACTTAATTGCACGAAAAAAAAAACACGCCCGGTGTGTAAAGACCTTAAATGAGAAGATTGCTTAATCAAAGTATGGAGGACTTTTGTCAGTCTCTGATTAAAGAACCCTCTAACAAGGTGACTGTCAAAGTATAGTCAGTGTTAATTTTTCTTTTCTCGTTTTTTTTTTCTTTTTGCAGAGTGCTGTTGTGAGTGCAAAAGTTTTGAAACCAAACTTATTATAAAAACTAGAATTATATCTGCAACTGCTGAAGAACTGTACAAAGCATTGCTCACTATCTTAAAGCTTAAGTAGGCTTTACTCATTTATCTAAACTTCATGACAGAAACATTTACATATACAGAAACATATATAGAAACATATAGCTAAAGCACAAATTTGGCAACAACAACTAATTAATGTTCTCTGATCTACCACTTTATTTAAGATTTTGGTGATCAAAAGTACTGGTTGGTTGGTTAAATCGAAGAAAAGCATTGTCGACTGTTAAAAGACAAGATGCAAACTGAGGTCCACTGTGACAAATTCAGAATTAATGCACCAAACCATCCACCCATTGTGGCAGTGTATCAATGTCACATCACTTCCTCCAATCCCAGGAGTTTGTTTGTGGTATTTACCTCTCTGACAGCTGTTCTTGGTTCGGTGTTTTGGTATTAAATTAAAAAGATGTTCAGAAGTTGCCTCACTGTGCCAGTTGTTTTTGGCCCTTGAGGGCTGGTGCAAGAACAAAAAAAATAATGTTATTGAACTTCTGATTGTCTCATTTGGAAAGGAAAAAAAAAAAACAGGTTCAGCCTGCAAAAACAAGTTATCATATCAACAAAACCTCTTGGCTCCTGTTATGCAGTCTAAGCCAGTGTTTGCTCTTGTAAATGTCCCTTTATACCCCAGGGCATATTTCTGCTCTCACAGGCCGGAGCAAGCAGAGAAACAATCATGGTTAGGCCATCCATGAATGACAGACACGTTTCAATTGTCCTGTCAGCTGCACAGGAGAGACCGATAGAAATGTTTTCCCGAGCCTTTTACTGCTCTCAATCTCTACTCCACTTTGCCATGAGAGGAGAAAATGCTTGTTTACCCAGAAACCAACGGGCCTCACTGATTGCCATCCCAACGGTAATGGCCAAGGATGAGGCAGATCAATAGCCATCTACACCCATTCCTAAAGCAATAACATTCAATAGGAAAACCCATTTACTTTTACTTACCTTTGCTTTATTTTGTTTTACCATAAGGACAGCCCGTTGTGATGAAGACGGGATTTGACTGAACAGGCAGTTGTGGTCAAGGATCTTTTTCTACTGTATTGCTTTTTTATTGAGATGTGGGGAACAACAAGAGTGATTAAGGTCCCAAAAAAATGAACTGATAACATAATTTATGAGAAAACGGTCTGAAATGAAGAACCCATCACCTCTACTTGTTTATGTCATAGATATCGCTTGTTTACTCATTTGACCTTGAAGTATGGACACTGATTGAGAGCAGGAGCTTTAGTGTTAGAGCCAAGCAATCATTGCTGCCATATAAGGATAATACCAATTTATGGCCCCTGGAACATATAAAAACCCTCAGTCATTATAACAAAGAAGATGTGTTTTGTTTTGTTTTTCTTTTATACTATTCCTAAATTAATTTATACGAAGCTGCCAAAAAATACAGGGTCATAAAGGTGATTAAATGCTACAATACAGTCACACAATACAGGCCAAAAGCAATGGATGTGATGTAATTGTGAGAAAAGCCAGTATCATGTCTCTTGATCATAATTGGATAATTGGATCAGTACATAAACACCGTCTCCTTATGCCAGCTCGTTCAGAGGGGGAAACCTGGCCACTTTCTATCATTAATTAGAGCCAATTTATTCATAACTTCTGCACTACATCTGTTGTGGAGGTTCTAAACAGGTTGGAAAACTTAACAACGTTGTGCCTGGTTAATAAAATCATCTGGAGCTTGTTAGGTAGTCGCACAGCACCGGGTTAGCTTGTAGCATCAGGAAGACGTGGGGCTTGCCATTTTCTATTATTAACCACAGCCAATTTAATCATCATCTCTGCACTGTATCAGTTGTTGAAGTCCCAGAAACGTTGGAAAACTTAACGTCATGTCTGTTTGTAAAATAATCGTGTGGTGTATAAAGTTGAGTTGCCGGAGCTCCATGGTATTCACACACAGCAACAGTTGTTTTAACATCTATGTCTGATTCAATGTAAATTCAGGTGGCACAGCATCACGCAATGTCACCCGAAAAGTTCAATATTTTTAACTTCAAGCGATGGAGGCGATGGATGGCGCATTGGGTAAGTTGGCATCCTGTGTATCTCAAGATTCACGTCGCCCTAAGTGACATCATGTCTGATCCCCTCTTTACATTAACTTCGTATGAAACCTTGTGGCGTTCAAAGCGCTCATCGCTTTCTGTCTGAACGCACCTCTAGCGTGTGAACAAGTATCACATGCATGTGCGTGCTCTAACATGGTGAAAACAGGAAGTTTAATAAGAGTTTGTGTATTCTGCTGAACTTGCCTCAGAGTCGGTTCACAAATCCTCCTGCAGACAGAGCAGCCGACTCTCCCAGGTGAACCACTCTCAGATCAAATTATCTCCAGTTCTCTCGGATAGAAAAACTGGGTAAAAAGTTGTTTTATTTGTTGAAAAGAAATTGCATTGCCTTATCGCTCAATATTCACTTTAATATTGCACTTTAGCCCTGTGCTGAACCTTTGCGTTCCACATCTCCTGTCTCAGCAGAGTCTTCTCCTGATGAAAGGTGAATTACGTTGCTGTATCTTTTCCATTCTGTGGCTGTTGTTTGACTCCATCGACCAAACTAAACACCCGTTCTGGCTGGCCTCTGTATAACCTCGCATCCAACTCCAAAGACTTCCCCGAATTCTTAGCAAAGCTTCTGGGAATGATACTTCTTTATTTTGGCACACTGGTGACCTGCTGTGGTTATTTATTTTATTTTAGGTTTTTGTTGTTTTTCGTTCAAATGACGTGATGACACTCAATGTGTTGTCACTGGTGAGGAGGTATGAGATGTATGATGTATGTTGTCTCAACAGAGATTATGCATTCTTGCACTGTTTTTTAAGTAAAAAACTAGATTTTGGACTCTCACTTTTCTTTTGCATCATTTTTCTTCTATTCTTGTTTGTTCCAGAGTCAAATGCTCAAAACACCTCACATGACATTAAAATCTGCCTCTTTTCATATATGTTATGGTGTGCGTCAAGGTGGTATCTTGTTCCCCCACTTTCTATCAAATCAACTGAATAAACTCTGTTATCAATCATATAATGTATGCAGATGATCTGGTCATTTTTAGTCCACGTAGTGCAGGGCTGCAACAATTATTAAAGGTCTGCTCACTTAATGGCAAAGATTATGACATTAAATTTAATGCCAAAAAGAGCAATGGCAGTTAGTGTTTCTTGTGTTTCACTTGTGTGAAACTCCTCTTATGACACGTAAGGAAATAAAAATACTTTGGCCACTTTATCACTGATGACTTGAGTGATGACAGAGATATCCACAGACAGTGTTGTAAACTTTATGCTCAGGCCAATATACTGCTTCGCAAGTGCAGTATGTGTTCTGTTGACATAAAATGTTGATTATTTAAGCTTTTTGCACACCTATGTATACAGCCCATGTTTAGTGTATCTACAGAAGAAGCAGTATACGGAGGCTCATTGTGGCCTACAATGATGCTACGAGGTTGCTGCTTCAGGTTCCCAGGTGGCACAGTGCAAGTCAGCTATTTGTGTCCTCTGGTATCCAGACACAGTTAAGACATTTAATGACATTTAATGTTGATTAGACGACTCAGAGAACAGCATCATAGTGGCTTAAACTCGCTTTAAGAGGAGCTGCACTCGGTACTCATCCAGGTTTAGAAGACCCTGGCATGATAGCCACTATGTGAATTGTTTATACTCATTACTTGTTGTGAGTTTATACCCCCAACCCCCGTTTTTTTGTCTTTTCTGTCTCTCTTTTTTTTTCTTTCACTGGGAGTTCACAGGGATAAGGTGAGCTCTCTGTCTAATGGCCCATACAATTCAATCAATTAACTCACATATAATTCTACATAGTATTAGAGTAAACTATTAGTGCAAATTATAATATCATAAAATGAATTGGAAACTTCAAAATCTACAGTTTGTTAGGGCTTTTAAGCTCCAACATTTTAACTCCAGTGCTTTAGATGGAGAAAAAAATAAATAAATAAGTGCCTGAATGCCCATTATTCACCTGTTGGCATGTGACTCAGGTGGCCTGTATCAGCAAATTATTAACTATTTTTCTTAAACTAATTTATTTTGTTTTAAAATTGTCTGAAATGAACTTTCATTCATTCAAGTACTTCTCTCCGTTCAGAATTTCTACAGTGAATAAAAGATCCTAGAAGATGATTCTGATTTTTACAAAATTCATTAAACAAACTACTTTCAGTTTTCTGCCTCAGTATTTGTATATATTTGACTGTCGGAGAGCTGCATGTGTCATCATCAGAATTCATTCTGACTCGCATTCTCTTTGTGTCCTTTTGGAGTTATGCCAACATTACTGTCTTTTTTTTTTTTTATTCCTTCGCCTTTTCCCGTTTGTCTGACATTGTTGAGATTTATGAGTTAGCATTAATGTGACGTTCCACCTCTGCGAGAACAAACAAGAGAGCGTCACATAACAAACACTCAGATATGGGGATGACAGGAAAGGGTACTGGGAGCTTGAGAGAGGGTCCCAGTCATAAAGAGTCCTGATACACCAGGTGGTAAAATCTAGAATTGGAGGTACGCACCGACCCACTTAAAGCACTGTTTAGCTCACAAATTCATGTTTTTGGGTGTGAATTACAGAGCAAAAATATTTTTGCAGCTGCAAATGTGGAAAAATACATTATATGATGTTTCTGCAGTTTAGAGGTCACACGTAACCAATTTCGCTACTCATTTGTTAAGATGATTGAAACATTATACAACTGATCACTTGTGACATAGTTTATAATATGAACCAAGCACACAGTGTGCGGAGGTACGCCAACTGTTTAATCCGGCTCATTTCAAAATAGTTTGCTATGCAAGAACCAATCCATTTGACTAATTGCTTGGCGAAGCTTGCCATGACCATCCTGTTGCCAGAAGGTGATCGAGTGTCAACCCCGTCTTTCAAGGATGACACACTGCATGTCAGTGTTGAAATTTCTGAAATCATAACAACTCTTTTTACCTTTTTCTTATAAGGAGGGAACACACAGTTATTACCTGCGGAAAACAAACACTAAATATTAAAATATTTGGAATATTAAAAAAGTTCAGCTTCCTCTTGGCGCCACCAGTCAACACACAAGTGACCATTTTGATGGAGCAGCCGCAGGTGTACGTGAATTCATGGCCTCACTGGGCTTTGCCCTAAAAGGTTAGGAACACTTGCAATTAATCATCCTGCATCTGCACTGCAACGAGTATTGTTTCCAAATTTATCACGATGCCAGGCCTTCGCAGGCATCCGTGTCTCACATCATGCCACACCACAGTAGGAGACATGGGATGTCAGCTGTAAATTAGGTGGCACACAGTGACCCCTCGCTGTTCTAGCTTTGGCTAATCCTAGGCGAGGCTCACAGAGGACACAGCAGGACACATTGATCCCTGTGACTTAGGTGCTCCAACTCTATTTGTGTAATTCATACGGTATCCCAATTTGTGGATGCCATGAGTTTGTACTTTTGGGGGGGCTGACTCTACAGCAAATCAGTTTAGAAGCGTTGGACACGTTAATGCCAGGCTCTGCACAGGAAGTGTGTGACACTTGTGTCTGTCTGTACTTCAGCTGTTAAGGCAAATGATCAGACGTATTGGCTATATTATTAGCACGATCTATCAGCTGACACTGGCTATGGTTCCTGGTGTGTGCACAGGTTTGTTGGCTGAACTAACTGTATCCCTCACAGCAGCCCATAATGTGCGACTTTCTGCAGCTATGCTGACAGAACAAATACATACAGTATGTCAAAATAATTTTCAAATTTGTCACCTCATTTTAAAATTTGCAATGATCTAAGATCAGATCTTTTGAATTAATTTTAAAAAGTGATGGGAGCATCCAAGTTACTGAGGGGCTTAAAATGATTTTGTCCTAAGATTTAATATATGGCGTAAAGTCCAGTTGTCAGTTCGTTTAATCAGCGCCCCTTTATTCACTTGAATTGCGCTTACAAATATCGTTTAATAAGCAATTCATACAATTTGAGGAACCTATTCATTAACAGCTGTTTTTTGGTTTTTTTTTCCTTGCAAGGGTCTCTGTTTTTGTCCCGAAAAAGTGTTTGTATTAATCCTATTTTCCTCTCACGAAAACATCACACGTACGTATGTACGGGTAAGCTAACAAGCTAAAAAGCTAACTAGTTCCTCATAATCACTCTCAGGATTTAATGAGCAATTCATACAATTCGAGACACCTATTCATTAACAGCTGTTTATTTATCTTTTTCCTTGCAAGGGTCTCTGTTTTTGTGCCGAAAAGTGTTTGTATTAATCCTATTTTCCTCTCACGAAAGCATCACACGTACGTTTGTACGGGTAAGCTAACAAGCTAAAAAGCTAACTAGTTCCTCATAATCACTCTCAGTATCAGCTTCAGCCATGATGGCTTGTGTTGTGATGCTCAAAGATGTGCAAAGCACATAAATTATCTCAGGAACTGCTGAGTTTGTTTCCATGCACTAAGACTGGAGAACAGCTAGTGTGCATTGATCTCAAAAGACTTCCTGTCTGAGAAGACCGGATCTGCTTTTGTTTAAAAATGATAATAACACAAGATTAAGCACGAAAATAACAAACCAAACGTGACCAACTTGACC
>JAQLOL010000026.1:22044622-22055009 GCA_029783665.1 Naso thynnoides
ATATGGGGAATATGGGGATTTACCAGAATGTCATGTGAAAGTTAGTACATGCAGCTAAAAGCTTCGGGAAAGTCTAAACAAATTCTTTCTCAAATTAAACAAAGTTGTAAAATTTCACCTTAAAATACTACATCATGTTATGTCACGACTCATAGTGGCAGCTGTTTGCAGAGAAGCTAAAGTTAAACCAGAAGAACTTGGGCTGATCGACGACTGCGCTTTGCTGAAACATGTGGGAATCAAAAACACCACAAAGCCGAAACCTGGCCCTCTTAATTCTTAATATCAGCGCTACCTTCTCCTGCTGCACTACATTTCTTCCTTTGACGAGGGCCAGGGGTGGTGGTGGGGGGGGGTGGGGTGGGGGCTTTTGCTCTGGACCCTGGCCGTGGTTGGAGCTGTATGCTAAAGCCATGGTCAGGCCCGAGAGATTTCCAGCCTCTTAGATGCCTATAACTCATCCGTAGCCCTGCTTCTGAAGGGAGATTTTCCCCCCTCAATCCCAGGCCTGAAATATCCTTTCAAAGGCCGCAGACTGGAGACAGATATGTAGGTGTTTTAGATAAGGTAGGAATTGCATTAAAGGATTTTTCCGTTTTAAGGCTGTTGCCATCTTTTTTGCCCTTTCCCATAGACTTGAGAGGAGTAGCTGAGAAAGGATGGGAAGAGGGGTAAGGGATGTACTTTGGGACGGACTAGTCTGTACATTTGTGGTCAGTTCACAGCTCATAAAAGACTAGTGCTAACCTCAGTAAAAATTGAATAATGTAGAGTGGCTAGAGGCAGCACAGAACCTTCTCAAAGAATACTAAAGTTATTGACCCAAGTTTGGAGAAAAAGCCTCGCGGCTCATTGATCTTTTCACCAGCATAATTAAAGGGCAGTGAGAAGAATCTTCATGTGGAAGAAAACAGAAAAATCCAGAGTGATGAATTTTCAGAGTGATGAGAATTCCTGCCAAATGCAGCCGTTAAATTAAAAGCTCTCTCCCAAAACCTCAGAATGGGGTAATTTTGTTTTGCAAAGTAGAGTGTGGCCATAAAGAGGCTCTGAAAAAGTCAGCAGAGTCTCACCCAGGCTGCAGCATGAGAAAGTGAAAAGTCGATTCGAACAGCAGGTCCAGTGAGCGTGTATGAAGGTATGTGCACGACATTCCCACCCTCTTATCTCCATGCTTCTCTGTTTTATTAGAGCTTACGCTTCGCTTTGGCATTTACTTTCAAACTTTAGAATCGTGTGGCCTCCTTTTCCCTCTCAGCCTACTGTGTTTACATTTGCCAGCTTAACATGCACACAGTCCAGTCCACACACACACAAACACACACACACACACAGCTCCTCCGCGGTCCACATGTCGTTCTGCCGCAGTGTTTGTTGGACTGGGCTACAGAGAGATTAGTCGCCTCATTCCCTCTGGTGCCTCGGTGTAATGTCCCCCCCCTGAAGGGCTTGCCTGCTCATTTTCCAATTGGATCTTGCAGCAGAAAATTGACCCTTATTTTGAAATGAGCATGTGTTTTTCCTCTCAAAGCATGCTGATATTAAATCCAAAAAATGCTTACACTCTCTTTTATCATAATTAATAACCGTTTTATACATTGCTTCTAAATATATATCTACTTAAACTCTGGATTTTAATATACAGTCAGAGCCTGAATGAAAAATTAGAATAAAAACGGTAAAAAAAAAAAAGAAAGAAAATGCTCTTTTTCAAACAAATTATGTCCAAGACCTTACTTAACACAGTTAAAAATATGGGGTCCATTTGTAGTTGCATTTCCTTGAGATATCCCATCATAAAAATGTCTCAAAGCTTCAAAAAAATATGAAAGGAAAACAACAAAAGAACCTTTCTTCCTCTTTTCTCTGCACCTCTGCATGACCCTGCAGCAGATGAAATCAATAAGGTATTATAGTTTTCACCTGGTAAGTTTGTTTCATGAAAAAAGTTTCTCTGAGCATTTCAGGGGGAAAAAAAAAAAAGAATGTCCTTTACTTTAATAAACTGTGAATGTGTCGGTGGTGGTGAGACAAAAACCTTCGGCCATAAATCAGAGTGTTTGAGACGCTGCCGGACTGAGCCGAGATATTTGCTGGAATAATATATCACATATCTCATATTGAGAAAATTACAGACAAGCATGCTCGTTCTAGGGAAGGGCGCTCGACTAGACAGGGACTTGGACCCACATGGTCAAAACCCACACATCAGAGGGTTCGTAACAGCAAGAGAGAGAAAAATAAGAAAGAGAGACGGGAGTAGGGAAAGTTGCTGAAAACAAGCTTGTGGCAGTGGCTGAAATCGAGCCGGGAGAGACGAAAACATGCACACAGCACAGCTAAACATAACTTGTAAATGGTTTATGTGAAGTCTTTGTTATCCTCCCCTTGTCTTCACTGCATCTTCATTTAAAAGCTTCAAACAGGGACGACTGTTTTAAAGACCTCTAAGGTAAGACTGGCTGTTTTTTCTAATCCTGCACAGCTCATTGGCTCATTTGTTGTTTGGTGGTGTACATTTTACTTATTGAGCAGTGGAGTTTTGTACAGCCTAGGCAGAGATTAAGACAAATTCTGATAAGGACTGGAAGTTGACTCTCAGCATTAAGGAGGATTAATGTTTAGCTCTGTGTGGCAGGGGCCTTCTCAGTGGCTGTGTTTACGCAGTGTTGCAGACCCCGCATTAATCCGAAATTAGTATAAAAGATCAGCTGTGGCCACTGAGGCGAGCCTTCACAGGGCTTAGGCCAGTAATCAAGTCTCACTTTGGGACAATGAGCGCCTGGAAGGTCAATGAGAGGCCTGGGGTTGAAGGGACGAGGAGATTGAGGCGGGGGGTATGGAGAGCGGTGAGGGACTTTTGGTGACCACATGGTTTAATTTAGGTGAGACCCACACACACCCATACGCACACACAGGTTGTGCCTTTTCTTCTTTATGCTGGGTGTTCACGTCTATGATTTATTTTTGCTCCAGCTGCAGGGGACACTAGTGTTTATAATTTAACACTTAAAAAGACATTTCTTCCGTTTTCCTGCAGCCCGTCAGAAATCTTATACACGTATTTGATGTCACGCGAGTTTACATTTCGGCTCGCTAAGTATTAGCTCTGTCACATAATTATAATGTGTGCTGAGGGATTATAACAATAAATAGTATGAGACTATCTAGCTGCTCGTAGCGTAGAACAACATCTCCTGTTCCAAGGCAAACCAACACTGAGCAGAGCTGCGAGGTGAATCACAAGAGATGTCTCGGCTCCAGGACCGTCTCTTACAGGAAAGTAACACTGTATCAAATTGAAAACAAGCAGTATAAAAATCAGCAGTAAATTTTCCACTGCCAAACTAGCGCTGGCTGTTGCAACACAAGAGGCAGCACCGCTGAATTCAGTTAGGAAAATAAAATAAAGGAAATATAGCTCAGCATAAACCACAGCCCTTGGATGATGAATATATACTCGCAAAACTGTTGATATCTGCATAATTTTGTACTTTTAAACCGCTCACGCTGCGAGCGGCCACATTCGAACCTGCTTCCAAAAGGAGACAATTTAATTGACATTTTAAATAAGGCTCACCATACAGTATATGTAGCGTTATACTCTGGTCAAGTGAGCGTCTCTGCTGCTGCGAAAAGAGTCAGAGGAACCTTGTAAATTCTTTCCAAACGACATCTATAAAGTTTTTAAATTATTTATTTATAGGGGTTTTATAGCGCCCGAGCAAATTACAGTGCCCTTGAAAAAGAAACAGAAAATCATCTCTCCAATCAACTATTCTTGGCACGTGCCAAACTTCACCCCGCGCTGACTTTTCCACAGTAGTCCCACCGTGTCTGCCTTTTGTGCACACATGTTAACAACAGACAAACTACAAATGAAAGGGCCACGGCACAAAAAAACAACAGCAACACAGCCCAACGATAATTTAGGGCATTTGCACCACATTGTGGTGGAAACAGCTCTCTTCAAGTGCCAGCAGGGTACCAGCAGACCCCCCCACCCCAGCCACCCACTGCTCCTGCTAAGATTAGACAAATTAAACACCATTATTCACGTCACTCCCGCAGCTGGCCTTTTAAGTGGTTCTACGTTCACTATCATAATGGTTTGCTTTGAAAGCCACAGTCTTCTCCTTAATTTACAGTATGAAAAAGCACTTTTGGCCAAGTCTCAGTGGGATTTTTCTTCTCCTCAGCCTCAAGTTGCTGAGGCAAAAGTGCTTTTTTTTTCTATACACTGCAGCAAATTAGATGCTAAAAAAAGTATATTGTTAGGAGTTAGGTTTGCTAAGTTTTAGATCCGTTGCTTATTTTCTCTCTGTGGGTAGCATTTATTTCCGAATGGTGATGTTTTGTATATTATATTTGCTCAAACGTCAGCCAAAATTCTTGAAGTCAGCTTAAATCAATCATCCAATATTTTATCATTTACGGTACAAGGAGACATTCCTGAGTTTGTGTCCTTGCAGAGGCAAGACTGTAGTCGGTCTCCGAGACTCTCACATCTGTCCATACGTTTTTAATGTAGCCTCCTGTTGGGAAAAAGCCCTTTCATTTTCCCTGTTGTATCCCCATAACCTGATAATGGATGTGGTATTGGCCGGGGGCCCGTGGGCTGAGGACGGCCGGTGATGGATAACCTAGTTTCAGACCCATCATCACCATACAGCATGTGCCTTGTATCTTCAGAAAAATACCCCCACCCACACTGAGCATGCTCAACATACCGCTTTAGGGAAGTGATTCTAAGTGACGTGCTGTTAGCTGTTGAAGGTTTTAAACCTCTTTAACCAGCACAAACTCAGCAAACTACACTGGTATGGGATTAGTCTGACTCAGTGGATATACTGTGGGAATAAGTCTGCTATTGGGCAACTATTTCAGTCCCAATTCCACTCCACTTTCTGCACGTTAATGATTTACAAGGGCACTGTCGCTCTATCCTATGCATAGCACAGCCGTGACGACTGTAGTGGTTTCAAACTTGGTTTCTCAAGCGTTGGTTGGGGATCCAAATGAGTCACTCTTCATCCAATTGGTGTTGCCAGTTGGATGAAGAGCTTTGTTTTCCTTTTCCTTTTGCTGTTTTTGCTTTTACTACGTGTCTCATAAAAGACGTAACAAATTGTCTGCTTGTACATTTTGTATGACATACTGAGAAACTTCACACTGCATTCAGCAAATGTGATGATATTTACATATACAGTACAGAAAATGCATAAAAGTAGATGCTATGCTAATTCATTATTTATTGTCATAGGAGACACAGATTTGCATTGTGAGCAGCGTCACTCCTCCTCTAAACTCAGTCATAATGTTTAGTGATGTGTCGGTCGCTAAGGAAGTGGCTCTTTGAGCGCGCGGGGGGGGGGGGGTTATATAACATGGTGGTATTTGGAAAATTTTAAGGTTTAGTCTAATTACATTGAATACTTTAAGCTATATGTGCACATATGCTAATCCAAGGTTAAAATAGTGGTACTATTAAACGTCTTAAGTGGTAAAATGAAGAGCCGTAAGAACCAGCTCTTCTTGTTGAGCTGAGCCAAATAATCTGGCTCACTAAAAAGAGCCAGAATTCCCATCACGAGTTTTATCCTCTGTTTTTGAGGCCTGACTATGAGTCAAGATATCTCAGCTTTTGTTGCTTCAGATGACCAATATTTATGGAAGTGCAAAACTTTTTTTTTTTTTGCTTTTCACCAAACTGGGCAAGTATGAGGCAAATGCCTGATCTATGAGCAATGGAAAATGTGATTTTGATGAGTCAGTCAGTAAATACCACAAGTCAGTCATGGTATTTAACCTCAGTATCTGTTACTGACCAATAATCATTGTGAATTATCTGTAATGGCAGCTACCATAATATCCTATTCAAGTTTCTTTAAAGAGTAAAAGAAAAACTGACAAATGCATCTGAGAAGTTTTCTACAGCATAAAAACTAATCTGCCAAAGAAAAAAAACACATAATTGATATCCCTGAAGATGCAGTTCTGCATGTGGCTGTTAGATGCTTCAAAAAGGTCTCTGACTCCATAGAGATCCAATTAAAAACGTTCTCTCTCAGAATACAAAGTCAGGTGATTTTATTCACTGCATAATTTTAGAAAGAAATCACAGTGTAACATATCTTAAATTATCTGGCAGTAGTGTAAAAACACAGTCACTGTGTCCCACATTTTCTATTCTGTGGCACAAAAGCTATGATAATCTGGGTAGAGAGTAAAACTTGTGCCTCAAGGTATAATTTCACATAAAGTCACAATTCCTCCGCCTCACTGGAGTCACTGGAGTTAGTTCCATTTAGATTAAATGAAAAATACATTACTAACCCCTTTGGATCATATCCCAGGTTATAGTATGCACGTTTTTAACAATGTATGCCCAAAAAATTACAAAAAATATTTGTATTTGTATTCTTATATCAAAATCCATCATTTTTGAAAATCCCTGTTAAACAAAATCTGCTGAGTGATTACACAGAGGAAAACCAACCAGTTTTCAGCCAATTATATCATGACATCCTCCTGTCGACCATAATTCATATTTCAGGAGGCTCAGAGCTAAAATTCATCAGAGAGGGCACACAGGTAGTGACAGATTGAAATAGATGTAGACAGAAAGACAGACAGCTTGAGAAAGAGACAGATAGATCCGCAGAAACATAGTAACGTTAGGAGTAATGTTAACGGTACCGTAGATACGTAGTTAGCTAGCTAGTCAGCTTCACTAGCAACAGCAACATGTGTTCGGGTGTTGGCTAATTAAGTCCCTCCCAAAGTCATGTCCCACCTCTACGTTCTGTTTGAAGCCATTTTACTTGGAAATATGTCACCACACAGCAGCTAGATATTATGGAAATACAACTTCAGGGCACAACCTAAAACTTTTATGCAATTTCAGGAACATGAAGAAGATGTGAATTTAAGCGATAAGAATAAAAAGTTTTCCCCACTGAAGAAATATCCCACTGCACAGAGATCAGGACTTGTCAGACATCATCAGATATTATATGTTTCTTATATTCTGGCCACATCTGGCAAGGCTATTTCACAAATGTTAGACATTAACTAAATAAGTGTGCATTAGTGTTCTTTCTGAAATCTGAGTTTCATAAGTGAGACCATAAAACACAGATTTTTGTTACACGATCACGCTCTTATGACTTGAGTCTGCGCTTTCTTACCAAAACCATCTTTTGGACAACGTATCCGCAGCTCGAGCCAGTTTCTGGTGTCATAACCAAAACCAGGAGCAAGAGGAGCGGCGCAGCCCAGCCTGCCTCCCCTCCTTTGCCCCAGACGTTATTACCTTCGATGAGTCTTGCATATCAACTTCAAATCCAGCACCAGGGAACTGCACATAATTTAGTCGCGGAGAAGTGAAAAAAAAAAATCCAGCAGGTTGAGATTGTATGTCTATAAAAATAGTGTCAGAATAGCTCATGCCTCCGTGAAACATGATCACTTTGTCTACAAGGCGTGTACTTGAGCTCCAGCTCACTAGTGAAGGATTATTGCTTCAGTCCAATAGAGAATAAGTGATTATTGCACTTGCATTTTTTTGTGTGTTCGGTTTCTGTAATGTTTTACTTTTGAAAGCAGTTTCTCTTTATTCCACTAATTTTAGCACATTTAAAAACATAATACACAGACTTACTTGTTTAGATAGATATTCCTGGGGAAAAAACCTTTAGCACCAAAGGGTATTTTATCATAGACACAGATGAGTTGCAATCTTTTCTAACGTCTGAGTCAGTCTCGTGATCTCTCTTTCCTGGTGGGAGCCGCAGACCCTGCGGGAGGTGATTAGTCCAAAGCTATGACACGCAATTTTAAAACAGCTGTACAATTCGCTGTACAGCATGAGTGTGTCTGTCCCCGAGTGTCTCGAGGAGCTGCCGGCGGCTGGTTCTCATCCTCACTGTGATGATTTATGTCTGGCACATCTTAGTACAGTAAAAACAGTCAGCATACGGAAAAAAAGATGCTCTTCACAATCACATGTTTTGCATTTCTGCCTGCACGAGCGAGGATGACATTTCATTTCTTACCTCGAGTCATCTCAGAGGGGCTTATTCAATTTGCACCCCAAGCTGTTTCTAATCCTTGTCTCCCTTCCCATTTTTTCACTTCATCATCTGAATACGAGAACATTTGCTGTTTGAATGTCCTTTAATGGCAAACATGAAGTATTCAGACACAGCTGCTGGTAAAGAGTGAGAAGAAAACAGTTTGTCAAGGCTGTCTGTCAAACTTGGGGAAGTACCTATAGACTTTCCTAAACTGAATGCGTGGTTTGGTCCCGATACTAATGCCACTGGAGGTAGATGCCATCTTTATGTCAAATAACAGAGAGCACACTACACAAACAACCATAATGCTAGACCAGCTGCACTTGAACACCAAACCTAAAAGTTTGACATTTTTTGGGAAAGATGTTTATCCCATTCTTAAAGGGAGTGAGTTAACAAGACTTATAAGTAGCCTGTGCATCAGTCATTACATGTTGATTAGACTAGCCTAGCATAAAAACTAGCACATAATCAGCATGTCTGTGACTAAGTATTTACAGCACACATGTTCCAATAAAATCACAAGTGCAAAATTTATGTTTGTGCAGAGATTTAGATCTATGTTCATTACTAAGCTTTGGAAAAGCACAGAATGCTAAGCTAGGCAAAGCTAATCACACACTGGCTCTGGCTCCATATTTAGCACACAAACATGAGAGTGGTAACAATCTGGTAATCAAAATCTTAGTAGGAACATTGACATTTTTAGCTGCAACCAGGAGCTCTATAGATCGCTAGGGTTAGAATTAAGTATAGGTTAAAGTTAGGGTAAGGGTTACAGTTAGGCATTTAGTTTTGATGGTTTGGATTAGGGTAACGGGCTGGAAAATGCATAATGTCAATGAGTGTCCTCACAAATATAGCAATACAAATGTGTGTGTGTGTGTGTGTGTGTGTGTGTATGTGTGTGTGTGTGTGTGTTCATGCCAGTTGGCTAAAAGGGGACGTGGCGATGGGAGTGGTCTATTGCAAAAAAGTGTATAACTTCCAAATGGATTCACAGACTTTTCACAAGTTTTAGTGGAAAGGTTGTTCAAGAGCCCAAGGACTGTTGATTAACTGTTCAGGACAAGTGGTTAAAAAAAAAGGGGGACGTGGCAGTCGGAGTGGCCTGTAACAAAAAAGGCGCATGACTTCTAAACAAATTCATGTAACATGGCCGCACACACACTTTCTTTGGTCATGGCATGATGCGCCCTTACACCTTAGCTCTTCTACAACTCAATCAACCGTTTGTTCTAGACTGTAAACTCTTGTGGGAGACATCATTGCAGAGAGTAGTTTTTTTTTATTTATGATGTGTCTGTAACTTTATGATTACATGCAATGCCTAAGACGACGGCATCATTTTTAGCTGTGGGTTGCAGCTTTTGTGAATTTGTGCTTGTCTGTATGGCTACCATCATGAGCTGGCTCGCCCCTCCATAAAGTTGGAGACCTAAGAGGAACTAATTTACCAAAAAATAAACATTTAAATTCAGTGTATCAGTGGCCTTGATCTCGTTCCTAAAATGAGTGAGTTCCACAATTCCCATAATGCAATCCAATACTGTCTTTTCTTGCCATCACACCCTCTCTGTGGTAAACGCCCACAGTGTTCAAACTGTATGACCCTGTTTTTATCTGAGGTTCCGTGGTTGCTCACATCATATCAGTCACATCAAATCAGGTAGATGCCATCATCTCTGTTAGTTTTACAGACTCCTCCAGAGGTGCAGATGACATCATACAGTTGTTTTCACACGCTGAACATCAGTGACCAATCAGTGGATGGCCTGTGTAAAACGCTGCTGACCTGACAGTTGACTCTTCTATTTCAATGTGTATGTTTAAATCTGATTATTAATAACTGCTAGTACTCACCACAATACTTGTGTAACAAGTTTAATCAGAAGCTGCTGCTTGAATAGTTGCAGTTTTGCTACCCAAGCTTCTATATTTAAGTGTTGTGGTCATGCATGATCCATTGTGGGCTCAGAAAGGCACTCGTCATGGCAGGCAACAGTATCAAACAACTGGCGCTGACTGCTGCCATGACTTTCTCCTCACCGACCACAGCTTGTTTTCACTGCACCAGTCCCTAACAGCTCCTGCAAGGTAATACTCCGCCACTTACTGTGTGCAGCGTGTGAAACTAATTTTCTCACCCACTCTTCAAAGCCAGCAGATTTCAATTTTCACTACAGCAGACATCCACTGTTACTACTTTTTCAGGGGTACCTTGTTATATTTGTTTTGTGATTGTTTTTCTTTTTGTGGCCTAAAAGCATCTGAGTGTCAGAAATTGTAACAGCCACTGTTCCCAAACT
>JAQLOL010000026.1:22055109-22078757 GCA_029783665.1 Naso thynnoides
ATTGTAACAGCCACAGTTCCCAAACTTCGCAGGTACGTTGAAAATCTCCCCTACTGATGAAACAGACCAAAAAATAAAAGTGAAAAATGCACCAATTGGCCTGATGGGGGCACTATAACAAAACACGTTACATTTTGGCCTCCGACTGCTGAATTGCTAGTCTCACGCCCATCTGAACAAGAAAAGTATTTTGGACTTTTGTCCAAAAAAATTGCATTTTTTTCACTATTACTCCTTCACATGAGAGCAATTAGCAGTGCCATGTCATTGTTCCGACACCCTTTAATCCACTCACTCCATCGTCCACCAAATACGCCATTTGTCCAACGGGCCGTTATTTCGACAATGCAAGACCCATTGCTCTGAGGCCCCATTGTTCCGACGATCAGCCTCATTCTTTTTTAGGGTCGTGCTTGGTGACTGCTGTCCCTAATCAGGGCTTTGAGTCGGTTCACATGGCCTGTGCCTGGTCCGTACCTGCTACATGAAATGTGGTATAAAATAAATTAAGGAAACAGAACAAGAACGGGACCATAAAATATGGTAGTCTCCGGAGAACCAAATTACAGGCTATAGCCTAATGAATAAAAATGAAATGAAGTGAGACGGCTGTAGGTAAAAGAGACTGGTGATGGTATTGTCGGACCAATTTGCGGTCTGAGCGATGGGTTCTGTGTTATCGGGATAACGGACCATTTGTCGGGCGACTGAGTAGTCGGAACAATGGGTAGTCCCAGCAATCAGCATCAATATCAGCAAACTGCATATCAAAACCAAGTCCCAGGGGAAAAATGTTTTTTGTGGATATTTGACATCTGTTGTGGTTTCTAAATTATTCATTTTAAAACAGGTAAATTTTACCAATTCTGTAATGAATCAAAACCGGCTAGAACCATGTGACCTAACTCAGTGCTGAGATTGAATGCCAAGATTATGTCCATGCATCGTCCTCACCTTTCCTTCATGCTTTTCAAGCTCTTTTTCTCTAAAACCATGCTTGAACTCATGCCACTACTGCCACTTGCAGTCGTTTTGTAAGAATGACCAAATTGGCTTGTGTATTTGGTAAAGTGTCTTCAAAACAGTTGAAATGAGTCAAAACCAAAATGTTGTCGCTGCATTTTTCTTGTGTTAATCGACAAACTTTCTTAAGTGATTAACTGACTTTTTAGAGTTTTTACAGCAGATGTTCATTTTATGAAGCTGTTAAAGTTGTTCTTAAACACGACAGCAGCTGGGACCTTACTTTGATATCTAAGGTCAATATTAGCATTTGGCAAGTAATTCTAGGTCACACCAGCAGTCTGCAAAAGTGAAAATAAGAAGGGAAATAGTGTACATTTCTAAAGTTCTTATGTCGTCTCCAAGGAAAATACTTGCTTGTGCAGCTTGTAAATAAATAACACACAAATATCTGAGTTTCTGACCTCTGCCAAGTAACAAAACACTAACCATAATAGCAGAGATAAACTGAGAGCTCTGGCTACCTGGAAGGCTATGGGAGAAGTTTCTCTCTACCAGCCCTGCACGCCATGTCCCAGCGCCGCATTTCTGTCCATTAACACATCCACTGTGTATGCACTCGATCTGGGAGCGTAATAAGTGGCAGATGAGTCCTGCAGCCCTCCCCTCACAGCCAGCAGAGACTCTGCAGGAGGAAAAATTTGTCCGACTAACATCACCCCAACAGGGGGGAGCTCTCAGGTCAGAAGCCCTTAAGTTGAGGCGAGCAGACTCTCCTATGAGTTTGTGATGAAAACCGTGTGATCCATCAGCACCGACACATTCGTCTGTTGAGGGACTGTAAGCGTGCTCGGGGCTACTGAGGGCCTCCACTTGATCGCAGTTAAGCTGAGCTACGTGGGGCACCAAAGCTATCACTCATTATGAAAATGGAGGGAAATTGAAATAAGCTGCCACTTTAAATAATTAAAGCTGATCCTCGTAAGGACTTGCTGAAGTAGGTATGAACTAGAAATAAAATTGTCACAGTGATACATGCTTTTATTCACTTTCAGATATCACACTTGTCACCGGATAGGCGTATGACTTAAATCAAAATGAATTCATGTGCTTTCTGGCATGAGTCCATGTCATGTTATGGTTCATGTATGCTAGATTCACTACAATAACTTTTATTAGATAATATGCTTCACGCATACAAAACAAAACCTCAATAACTCAATTAGTTCTAACTTTTAATTGCAAATTGCTCAATTATGTAAACAATTCAGTTTGATGATTATAGTGAGGTGAGTCTAGTTTGACAATAGTGGACTTTTCAGGCTGAAAAAATGTGACATCGCACATATTGTACATATTTATATTTATTCTGTTGTTGTATTTGGTCTGTATGTGGTTTCTTCTGGCTGTACAACAAATTGCCTCTCAGGGATGATAAAGACAGAACCTTGAGCGTAATTTTTTTTTTTTTCTTTTAATGAATTCACTCTTTGTTTTGGTTGGGTTTTCTGTCATTAGTTAGTCCGTTTGCTTTTTAAGAATGTGAATTATACAATTTAAAAACATATTTAACATTTCTCTTCTGCGGTGCACTTCATTGATGTCTGCGGTGTTTTTAAGTTACAGCGTTTGGTTTTTGTTTTATTTGTTTTATTCATCTTACAACATTCACACCAAAACTGATGTATTTTCCCTTAGCCAATATTAGATGATATATCAGTCCAGTGGATAGACTTTACTGATAATCATTACACAATAGAGCATTGCCACATCCGCCACAGCTAATTGGTAATGAATACTTCAGTACACAGTTGTAATAATACATTTGTAATTGCACTGTTGAAAAATACAAAACAGATCAACTTAAAAAAGTTAAGAGTGCTTAAACATCTTTGAGTGTTCAGTGGCCAGAAGGGTTTTATTTAAATAGCTAGCCATACATTTCCAAACAAAAGCTCTCCTTGGACAGGAGTACCACCTTGTCTTACACCAGTGCTAATGTGTCCCCCAACTTACCCCACAGTTGCAAAGGTAGCAGCATCCCCACATCTTGGAGCCGAGACAAGTCTGGCTCTGATTACCATGGGAGCTACTGCCTCTGCCTGAGAAAAACGCTGCTGCTTTAAAATAAATGTTATTGTTTGTCACAGGAAACCAATCTGATTACTGTTTCTTCTCTCATGCACACACTTAACGTCGCGCACTGGGGTCTATTTACGCATGTGGTTTCCATTCAGCCTCCCCAGCGAGGGGGAAAATGGACACCACGCGTTTTCATCTTTATTAAGTCACACTTTGGGGAAGGTTAAAATGGGGGTTGTTTACTCAAAGCATTTGGCAATCTTTGGAAGACAATCTGTCTGTCCACATCAAACAATAGATTGAGTTTCTCTGCGGCTGCAGCAGCAGCAGCAGCAGCGTCTCAGAAACGGGCAGGGGAGAGGGAGAGGGACGACTCCTCTGATAGTCGTGACGTCTGTGTTTCCTCAACCTGACAGCGAAAGTGAGGAGTTGTTAAAGTGTGGTGTGAAGCTATTTTGGTGTCTGCAGGAATTAGCCATTATGACAGTATCATTTCACATTAGCTGTGTGTATGGTTGTGGCAGAATTGTCCATGTGCGTGTGCACTGATAATTTAAAGTAACATTTGAGGAGCACTGTGTCTTGTATCCCTCTTTCTCTGTCTTTCTCCCGTCCCTCTGCTTCTGTGTGTTTCCCTCTGGGGATAAATGAAACACGCACACACACTCTCCAAAAGCGGTGCAGAGAACAAAGAAAAAAAAAGTGCCGGTAAAAAACAGAATAAAAGGCTTAAAAGGCATCTGGGAGGAAAGCTGAGAAACCAAGGGACCCGTCAGCAGGTCTGCAAAGGCTTAGAAGTCAGACTGTTTGTTTTGCTTCATATGTCGACACGCTCACTCTTTTTTTCCCAGTGTGGTTCTGTCCTGCCGTGATTCTCCACCAGGCCGCTTCTCATAAACTTTACCTCCACAGGACACCCTTACTTGACACCTAGCAAACCAACAACATTCACCTCCCAGAGAAAAAAACTGGCGATATGTAAATGTTGTGAAAGAAGCCAATTAGGGAGTATATCTTGTTTAAAAGGGCTCGTAATGATTTAATACCAAAAACATGTTTTCTGCCTTCCTGGTAATGTGTCACATGTGAGGCTGTGGCTTTTTGGAGGGAGGGGGTGAGCAGGCGGTGAACGGGGGAGGGGGGGATTTGAACGTGCTTGGTGGCAAACATTTGTTTATGTTTTTACTCCTGGTGCATCATTTCAAAGGGCAGCATGCATGTCCCGTCGCAGGCTCCACATCTCCAGCCGATTGGAAACACATTGCCAGCGCACTCTGGACGGTAAAATGTCAAGACGAGCAGTCGTGTCATGCATGAGAGAGAGGGAGAGGAACCATTACGTGACGCACTTCTTCAAGGAACAATAACTTACACGCTAAATCAGGGAGACATCAGCTCATTTGGTTTCACTTAAATCCGCAAGTCCCTCCTGATGTGCTGAAATAGATTGTTTTCTGGGACCCCCACTCCCAGAGTGAAGGAACAAACCGCTGTGCGTGTGCGTGTGCATTGAAAGATATTTTTTAATTTTATAATATTTAGATATTTTTCCCCCTTTATTTTACTTTTTATGGAGCCAGGAAGAAAACAATTGGAAAGGAGCAGCAAATGTCTGTATAAGGGAATAAAGGAGGCCATAAAACAGCTGTTTCCTGCTCCTCTTAATTTTCCTCTTCCACTGTGCTAAGCCTGAGCACATGGTTAACAAGACTCTGATGTTTAATTGTTTCCATCGCACACTTTTACCAACAGCGTGTCCTTGAATGGACCACCAACCCCAAAACCTGGAGGAAACCTTACTTCTTCTTAATTTCCTCATGAGTATCTCCCGTAACCAATTTCACATTCCAGTTAGCACACATGAAAATCACGTCTGCTCCCATTTTGATTGAATTGTTAAAAAGTCGCAGTATCAGTCATTTGACATTCAATGTGTTAACATGTCTTTCCTCTTCTTTGAATGCAATGCTGTGTGAGGTTTAACACATTTTTAAATTAAATTAGGATTTTTGCAGATGTCACATTCATAAGGGGATGACATTTATCCGAGTCCCGAAAGTGGTCATGGACAAGGTTTTTATTAAACAGTATCAAAGTAATTTTCCTGCTGAAGAGACGGAAATATACAGGCAGAACTTTACTGGACCCCCCTCTCTTTTTCTCTCTTTAAAAGGTCTCTGCGAAACACATACAATTGGCATTAAGATATCTAAAACCAACTGTATCTGAGTTTATATTCCGTTGAGTTGTGTGCTTACATTATTCTAATATTTGTTCTGTCACTGTAACATCTGGGGAACGACCAGTTTAAGAGTGAGGAAGGATGTCTGCGAAGGTGACTAAACTTAGCATGAATAAAACTTTAGCACATTCTCTTGTCAATGGAAATTCAGCCTGAGTCTGCCAGATTTTTTTAAAACAAGGAGGTAAAGAAATCCGGTGATTGTGCTATTTCACTGCGTCAGAGACGTGAGAGATTCTACTGGCAGATTTAAGATGTTGTCAATGAAATGGCGAAGGGATGATGACAAAGTGTGATTCCTTCATTTACAGATAGCACAGTTATTCCGCTCAACTGTACGTTTGTGTCTGTATTTATGTTCACGTCACTAATTCCCTACGTATAACCACTGTTGTACTAATTACTTTAGGAGGTATGCAGGGGAAATACATGTTGGACTTATTAAGAATCTGTCTTGTACAACAAATAGCACTGGAAAAAAACAAAACCGGTGAGGACTAAAATTTCACTGTAGACCTTTTTACTTATAAATTAATGCATTTCATCAACTATTAAACAGTGATTGCCTCTGTTGCTGCAAGCATAGAAAGGCATTTTTTGGTGTTTTAACACGACATTAAAAGTAACAAAAACAAAACTATTCTAACAAAAACTAAACTAAACTGAAATATTACATTGCTATATGATAAGAATTGTATTTGTGTTACTGTAAACTCTTACTGGAGTTACTCCTTGAGATCTCTACAGTCCTACACAGTTAACAACAGTTAACAATTAACATTCCCATTGCCTTGACAACATTGTAACACACAAACACAAAGCCATCCTGCTATTGGTCAAACGAGACGTTAGCCTTCAGTAATCAACTGCAGTTCATCTAAAACTGAGGTTGACAGCTGTCAGAAAACCAATTAATTCACACTTTAATTTTAAACCTGCTTTATTACTAGGCTTGAATTTTTAACAACACACATAATTTATGTGCGTCTGTGCTTTGTCTATTTCCTCTCAATAAGTTCCTCTGAAAAACAGGCATTTGCCGTTGATATATTACCTTCAGTTTGTGTAGAAATGCCGTCTGACAGTGAATATGAGACTGACCAGGTGTTATCTGTGTGAGCCTTCAGTAGCTGACAGCCACGAGGCAGCGGGCAGCACAGGGTGAACATGGTGCTGGGCAGGGTAAGGCCTTATCGCCGCTTTAATTTTTCTCCCCAAGGTGAGCTGGGAAGAGATCAGTGCCACTAAACCCTGGGAATTACCCTAGATATTGGCCCCCTGTGCTCTGCAAATGAAATCCTGCCGTCGGCAGGAAGAACATGGTGGTTAACACTCTGAAAATCAGTTTTTGTGCAGACCACAGCTGGCGCGAAGGGGCAAGGGAAAGTAGTGGAGAAAGGAAAAGGAAGGGGGAGAAGAGAGCAGGGGGAAGGGCGCTTTTAAAAAATCGAAAATACTCATAAAAGAGAAGAAGACGGAGGGAGAAGCCTTTGCTCTTGGCCGCTCCACTTGTGCTTTTAGATTATGGGTGCACTGTTGTGTGAAGTGTCTAGCATAATTATTTGCTACTCGTGGTAAGGTTTTTTTTTGTTGGCATTTAGACTGACAAAGAGACACGCGACAACAGAGGACTGCAAAATATGTGACAACAAACTGCAGTTTGTAGTTGTTTTGACCAAACAAGTAATGAAACCAGAACCAGGGAGCAGCTGTCTGAGGGTCTGAGCAGGGGTCTCGGGGCCATAGTGAGTGCGTGAGTGGTGAGATAGAAATCACTCAGTGTGATCATAACCTTCACAGTCCTGGACCTGACCAGCTGTCAGGCCCGTGTTTGCTTGCACTCACTATAAGCACTGCAGGGGACAGAGTGCTCATATTTAATCTTTTTGGCACAAGAATACATCTAAGACAGTTTTTTTTTAAATATCTAATAATTTTTTGCATTTCTTTTAATATAATTTACAGTGACTGACTATTAAGATCAATTTGATGTTGATCTGTTGATCTTTTACTGGTGTTTCTTCCTGGCATTAGGGTGTGACTAATTTGGTAAATGGTTTATACAACCCATACCCATACATTACTCACATATGGAAAAGTCAGACTGGTCACTGGGAGCACTTGGAGAAATCCAGGTAGGCTGGTCGCTCTGACTGTGCAGCCCATTGTGCAAAAGAAAAGGTTTCAATGTTGCAACCCTAGTTCTATAAGCACTGGTGGTGCCCTCTACCAGACTCTAAGGGTAATACTTTCCTCCAATAGTTGGCACATATTTCCCACGGAAATTTGTATGTGTAGTCGCCCAATAAGGAGGCTCCAAATGTGTGTATCCTACTCAGCATTAAAAAGCAGAGAACTTGCCATTACCCATAGCCATCCGACAACCTCTACAGCATGCAATGTTAGAGCTGCAGGCCCTGGCTGTGCTTATAGTACTGGGGTTACAATGTTGTTACATTCATACTATTTCATACAGACTTTAGAGAACCCACCTCTGAGTGTGTGAATGTGTGTGAATGCTAACTCGTATTGTAAAGTGCTCAAGTTGGCATGCTAATCAGCTAGCCCCTGCCCGACTTCAGCTTGTTTTACTTGTAACTTCATCGTCATCACACTTTATTTAAAATCAGCAGAAACGGAATAAACTAAAACTCAGCAAAACCATCCTGGATTTCTTTTAACTGTTCCAACAATTATCAGTTTTTTGGTAGAGATGAACCCATTATCACCTTTACCACTGGAAAATCGATAATAGGGATGCGCGACCATTCACGCCTCACCTGTCTAAGCTTTTCGAGTCTTCATAATCCTTAGAGTCAGAAAAATGTTCAGAGTCGCTGTGCGTCGCTTTGGATCCAAAATCCCTGTCATCAAACTGTCCTCAGTCGATCTCGTAAGATGTGTTCAGGCCTGGTCAGGCTGTGTTCACAAAGAGGCCGCTGAACCAGTTCTGTTGCCTGCTGTATAAACACCAACACTGTGGTCCTCTTAGCTTGCACTCCAGGCTAACTGAGCTAACAAGCTAAGCTATACAGCTACTAGCAACAGCCAAAGATAGCTATAGTGGGCAGCAGTTAGTGGTTACTCTGGTGACACGCAGCCCCACATCTTACACATTTTCCCTTTGAGTAGTTAGCAAAGTAAAGTTGTTAATCACCTGGAAAATGAATCATCCCACCATGAAACTGACACCACACGACAGGAAAGTTTATATGTTGTTATATTTCAACACTCACTTTGGTCAGCTCAGTTTCCCTCACATTGATACGTAATACACACCCATACATGCAGCATGTATATATACACACACAGCACAGACATCATCACTCACATACACATACCTCCATGCCTTCCCCCCAAAACACACACACGGATAGTATTTTTAGTTTCTGATCAGGGTGTAAAACAAGGCCATCTCTCTTTAGAACACCCCACACCATTTTCCCCCAGAAATAGCAGGTGCCCATCCAGCTAGCCGCGGTGTGAGGATTCAGAGCCTCAAAAATAAATGGAAGGATGTTTACTCATCACGAGAATGAAAACAGCGCTAATCTCCAATCAAGTCCAAAAGGCAGATAGTTAGCAAGGAGAGCCTAAAAATAGCTGAGAGGGTAACACATTCCTGCTACGATTGAGCTTAACTTTGATCTTACAATTTACTGGCCCTGGTGCACTGAAAATGATTAGCACTTCTGTACAGTGATTTAGGGCCTACTATATATAGATGAACTTAAAGGACATAATATGATGAGTGCTGAGTATTAGTGCATGCTCCACAGTTCAGTGGGATGGAAAATGTAGAGTGGTGGGGGTGTTTGGGAAACTGATTAGTTGGGAAACGTGGTTACTACATACACAACTGACCTTGGTGAAGAACATGTCACTGAGCTAGTTGGGTTTCTATTCATGACCAAATGCATTAGGCCTAAAATTTGTTCCCTGAATAATTTAATGGATTTGTTTCTGGTATTGTCAAGCTCAGAGAAGACGATATGAACGTCAAAAGTTGCAAGACTAGACTATCTAATCAAAACTGAATGAAATGACACAGAAACATAGTCAGCAATGCTTTTGAGACACTCAAAACAAGTATACTTTGGCTTTATTTAGAAGGAGATAAAGTACAAATGATGTTTGCAAACAGTGAGTGAATCACAGGAATTCTCAGGCTGTTGCAGTTAAATATATGCGTCCATCGCCACAAACATCACATGGACCATTACAACTGAGATACGGTTCCAGCTTTTTAATAGCACGTAACTGCTGTGTGAGTGTTCCTGTGTTGAAAGGGCATATTTTATTTTTCTTCGGGTTTCATTGTTGGAGTTTTCATTGGCCGTGTTTCAGTGTTCTGAAGAGCAGCACTCTCTGCAGCTGCAAAGTCATCTCTCATGATTTTGCCCTCATGTCCTGCGTTTTGCCTGAAAAATTTCTGAAAAATCAGAGATTAAGAATCGTAGAATAATTTTCTCATGATAGCGCCTGACAAAAGGCAAATATGCAACAGTAGATTAAACAGATTAAACTGACACAGGTGGGTGCGAGCCAATTTACAGAACAAACAACCCTTACATATGCAAATTTCTTCAAATAATATTTAAAAAAACTGATTTAAGAAAAAAAAAAAACATCACTGCTGATTGCTATATATTACAAAATTCCAAGATTGCATTTCAGAGCGCAGCACAGCCTGGCAGCTGAAGTTACGAGACCGACGAGATTTCGCGGTAGTCACAGAATCACATTCAATCGCGGCCCCTAAAAAAACCTCTGATCTGTTGATTTCAGGTGTGGCCTTGCACATAATGATGTTTTTTGATGAGGTTTAATAAAATACGATCTAGTGTCAACGCGGAGTGTTTTATTCTAGTAAAAATTAATCAGATATTTTAATGCTGTATCTATGTCTGATTTCTTGTAAAAATAAAAGACTTGCGTATCTGCTGTGGAGGGTTTGGGACTGTTATAGCTGCAAGTAGATACGCAACACAGCCACAGTCAGTGGAAGCACACACATTGAGTTACACTAACATAGTCTACTTATTTTAACCCAAACAAGAATCTTCACCTAAACCTAACCAAGTAGTTTTTAATGTCTAAATCTGTGACTGTTTCACAGTGTTTGGGACGCGTGACGTTTGTACCCTCAAATGTTAATATAAGTTGTTCTGGAGAATGGTGTTGTTTTGGGAATCTATGGAAACCTGTTCTTAAGACTGGCCAGAAAAAAAAGTGGGAAGATTTTTAAGTGATGGAGGTGAAAATCTATGTGTTAGCTGCTGCCACTCAGAGGGGGGCTTGAGTGGTTACACCGCCTGGTGCCCTAATATTCAAAGAAACACTATGAGAGTGCGCTCTTGGATGACCTATGGTAGATAAAAGATGATAAAGTGCCCTCTAGGATTCCCTTCCAGGAGATAAAAAAGTGTTAAAAGCCCTTGTTTCACTATAATTATGACAGCCTTTTGCAAGCAGGTGCCTTACCGCATACAACAGGTGCCCTTTGTACATTGTTCGCCCCCGCCCCTCAAAGATCCTCAGTCCGCCAGTGGCTGCTGCTACAGAGAAGAACTTTCTTTAGTTGATGTGCATCCACATCATTCACTCAGTTTGCATTTCAGTTTCATGTTGATTTCCTGAATTTGCTAGTTGTTTAGAAGAAACTAAAGGAGCAATTCAACACGCAAGCTCGTAGCATGAAGTTAAATGGATGTGTTTCCTGAGACTGAAAGGGGTCACCGTCGACGAAGAGCTGACATACAAGTAGTGCAAAAACCTCTTTGATATTCTGCATCATCATATTCAACAGTTATTTTATAGTTATTAGCTGAGGCACTGGGCATATGTAGCGAGGCGTTCAGAGTCTTGATGTTCGGAATGCATGTGTAGAGTGGAAATTCAGCACTATTTTCCAAGTGGTTTGGAAGCGGGTTACCTGCACTTTGGCAGCTTTGTAGCATTCCACGTCTTCTTCTATTTGGCTGACTATGACTGATGTGTACCCGAGGCGCATTACCAGAGTGGCTGACTTTCAAGTAAAGTGATGTGGGTAAATGACCCTGGAAAAAAGTTTGGCCCATTAAACTTTGAAATCGTCCACTCATAAAATCTACTTTGCGTGAATTGATTCAAAGGATTTGAATTTTTTATTTCAACTTAAATTGTGAAAAATGTCACAAAAACTACATTTAGGGCCGTCAAACTTTTTTCACCTCACCGATATTACCCAAGTCAATACACAACGAAACTGTAGCAGTGACCAGCATGGTGTGTAGCAGGACAGAAACAAGAAAACGACTTTCATCCTGCAGACTAGTTTCAGCTCTTCTTTACAGCAGCTAGTCACATCCCCTGCATGCCAAAGACATATTTCAGTAATTCATCTATAGACCGCATCCTCCTTATCCACAGCAGCATTACAGTGGAGAAAAGATGCAATAGATAATGTTAAATAAAGGGATGCATTTCTAATCAATGCTTGCAGGCCCCATAAAACCCCTTCTACACAAATGTCTGTTTGCTGACAAATAGTTTCAGCTACTACTGATATAATCTGCTGTAAGTGTGCTCAGTTTTACTTTTTTAATTCTTTCTTTTCTCAGAAAACTCTTTTCAGTTGTACCCACATCACCTAGTCGCAGTAAGTCCAGTCAAAGAAACTCAGTTATTAACACAAGACCCGCCCACCCCACTGTATGCTGTGCCAGTGGTGTGAAATAATATGTGCACTTCCTGTCTCCTAAGTGGGCGGAGTCATATCTCCCATGGAGACAGTTAGGAACCACCATCCCTCCGCCCTCCTCTGGAAGTGTTATAAAGTCTTGATAATTGGTTAAAGCAGATGGATTTTGCATCATGTGATATTTTTTTATGTACGTTTTAACTTTTAATTCATGGTTTCACCTATAAGACCATTTAAATGTCCGGTTGTGTCCGTTGCGCAGCAAGGCGGGAAGCACCGGTTCCCAGATCTCACAAGAATGTGTTGCTGAGACAGAGACAGGTCTCAAACAAAGTATTTTTCTCCTGATTTATGTGTCTGAAAAATGCCATTTTTGTTTTAGAATGTTCAGAAGATATGTGCCTTGTGAAAAATAGGTTCAATATGTATCTTGGTGATGACGGGGTGAAAGAACTGGTCATAATCTGTGATCAAGGTCATTTCTCCCGCAAGAATGAATGGACTCTAGACTGCTTCTAGTCTCCTAAAGAGGCGGGGCCGTGGAGAAACCCATGTGACGCTGATACAGGAAATGAAAAGCCAGTAAGAGGTTTCACATTCTGTTAACCGTCTCTGGTGCAGTGTAGTCCTGTTGTTACCATGGGGGTTGCCAGGAAACCTACAGAGACTAACAGGAAGTCAATTCTCCAAAAACTTGCCTTGCAAATAATCTCGCAAAAAATCTCTACCAAAACTTGTTTTTACCCTTTACCCTTTGGTTAATTTGTCAGTATTAAAAAGTGTTCCTAGTTGTTGTTTTTTTTTTACATTTAGACAGAGCGAGGCTAGATGTTTCTGATGTTACTTCTAGTCTTTGTGCTAACTTATGCTAACTGGCAGCTATAACTACTTCATATTTAGCATACAAACTTTGGACTGGTATGGATCCTATAATTTAACACTCTGTAAGAAAACAGAGAAGAACCATAAATCGGACACACGCACATTTAAAATAGCCAGCTGATAATTCTGCAGACTAAAGTCTCTTGTTGCTTTTTTCTGGCATCTTGGTAAAAAAAAAAAAAAGGCTTCACAATTGGCTTGCAGGACATTTTCCTGGTTAAGACCTTTAATGATAATGAAACAAGTGTTGGTCTTGTTAAAACTGTCTCGAGGGCTCTGTCACCATTTTGTTATATCCAGAAGGTATCGTGATAGCTAGAACTTGACCGCTGTTTATTTAAGAATAATAACTGACACATATAGAATATCTAAGTGGAGTGAAACTCAGACATGATCATTTCACTTAACAAAAGATACAGTTCCCCCTGTCTGTCTTTCTATGGTAGGAAGTCCTGTCATCTCATGTTGCTGCCTTGAAAAGTACACATGGCGAGGGCAGACATCATAAAAAAAATGCCTATCCACCTGTTGTTCTGGTACTCGGGGAGCATTTGAACCCCACCTGCAATTCTTTGTTCGGGCAGACTGTGATGTGTGTGTGTGTGTGTGTGCGTGTGTACGTACGTGTGTTTGGACCAAGTGTGTCTCTCCATAAACAGGTGGGGTTCCCCGCCACAGATATCAAGTTCCCCTCTTTGATGACCCATTACAGACTTCATTAATTTCACTCAGACCAGCCACGCACTCGCCGTCTGACCAACTCACTGAGGAATTTTTGTGTGAGCACACCTCTTTGGGCTCGTGTAAGTTTTACAAGCAGAGATTAACATGTGTGAAAACAAATGTAATTTAACCCTTTATTGTTTTAGGAGCTTGAGCCAGACAAGGTCGGTGTTAAAAGAGGCTGTCTGACTATCCTCGATTATTTCGTGACAAAAGTCTTATTTGGAAAAAAATCATGGTGGACAGATATAAAACATACATTAAAACAAATTCCCCAAAATGTATAATTGATCTTCTTTTAATTATTTCAGTCATGCAGCAAACCTCAACGAAGGAGTTAAATAGGAGAAATTGGGAGGCACTGATAAATCCTCTTTTACAGTTTTGTTAATAAGTCTCAAGAGCCTGTACATTTCTCTCTTGAGCTCTTTTAAGCCAGGAAGCACAACTACACACAGACGCAGCTCACATGTCCAGCTGTGCAGCTAATTTGTGCTTTAGTTTGTTTTCTTGACATTGATTGGTTGTTCTTAAGCACATGGGACACCCGACACCGCAGCCCCCCTCCATTCCAGTTGTGCGGTGAGTCATCTCTGTGTCTGGCAGATGACACAGCGGCGCGAGGTGAACTTGGACTGGTGCTGGCTCTCCACGCCGACGCTCTGAGCGCTATGCCTCCAAAAGCATGTGCAGCATTGCTCCAAACTAACAGAACAATGCCGGGGATTAGGAGGCTGGGCTAAAATTAGCCTGAAAAGAATGAATGCAAACAAAGAACGACCCCTCAAACCAACAAGTTTTCTCTTCCGTCTTCTCCTTCCAGTGTGCAGAGACACAAACAACAAGCATGTTTGTTGAAATATTGTATTCCTCTAAGACTGTGTGTGTATGTCTGTGGGGTCATTTTGGGACAAACTTCAAAAATGAACTCAGTCTAAATGTTTTATGACAATCGCTTTTAGCCAATTCCGATTATGTAACCGTTTTAGCTTTTGATTTGTCGTAAATTAGGGCAACAAATTTCATGAGAACACTCAAACGGCACAGACAGTCTCACAAGATTTTGCCCTGTGAAGACAAATAAATTTAGAGGATTGTGCGACAACATTTGTCAGATATTCAGATATGGTTTCAGTGAAAGAGACTCAGAAAAGTGAAACCTCCTGGTTGGATTGTACATTACATTACATGCAGCTTTTTTACACATATCACCTGTCACCAGTCTGCAGTCAGCTGTGCCTGGTTTTGAGAGATGTCAAAGTCATTTTTGGCCATATAACATCTGCTGTAGGCATTACCAGCAGTGCCAATGCCCGGCAAGTACTTTTTCTTGTTAAAAGCTCGGTCAGCCCAGACATGAGCTCGACCTTGACACTTTAAAAACAGACAGCTCACAAAGACAAGCGACAAGTGCTGGGGCATGAACTTGACCCTCTGAGGGAGAGGAGGAGGTCTGAGCAGACAATATTCTGTTTCTACAGAGTAAGGACGGACTTTTTGTGATGATGACGGGAAATTACTTCAAAGCAACAAACTGAGAAGAGCTTTGTACCACTTTTGTTTCATTATACCGTGTCCTTTTGCCCAGACAACATACATCACTTTCTAGAATTACAAAAAGTTATCTGTCCAGGTGATTTTTCTGTTTTATTTGATTGTTTTGTTTTGTACTGAAATCCAACTCCAATGATGTGTGCCAGCAGAAGAAACTAGACTTGGCAAGCATCAGTGGGAGCATGAAACCTCCTCTGATCAACAAGCAAATAGGAGCCACTTGTGCAGCATTGTTTAAAGGATACCCATGTCATTTATTTTTAGAAAGTTATACCAACTATTTAAAAAGGTCCTCATAATGTTGATACGCAGGTCACCGCCGTCATTTTTTCTGTCTCGCTGTTCACCAGAGGGGACGGCATCTGTCGGGACCTTTAACTCTCCGTATTGTTGTGGCTAACATGGCTTTGAACTTCATTCTGATGAGACAAGCTTCTTGATTTAACACAAGAGAAAAGAGTTTTCTGGAAAACGTTACAGTATTTTTGGCCATACAGAGCATGTGGATGCTTGATTTCATGATGATTTACAACTCTGAGGCGTCTATAAATCCATAGTGCTGAAAAGATATGAACATACCACAGGGGCCACTGAACAGTGGGAGTGGGAAGTTGTGGAGGGAAAACCAAACAAAACCGTTTCATCAAGCAATTTTTGATCTTCCGCTCAGCTCAGTATTGATTTTTGTGGTTTCCTGCGTAACTTTGTATGCAATCTTTAACAGTTCAATGCTGTGCAGTAGCATTTCTTCTTATTTAATTAACAAGGTCAATCATTACCTCAACAGAGTTAACATTGTCTTTGCATCCAGGTTAATTTTCTATAGTCTGTTGTGGAGCTCATCCTAAGAACCAACGGTATGAGAAAAAAAAGAAAGAAAAACCCTCCCCCACACAAGTCATTCAAGTCTGAGTATTCTGCAAACAGCAAGAATTATTATGTTGTTTGATTCAAAACCATATTGATCTCTGCTCCGTTTTCCCCACTCGCAGCCAAATCCTCCCACACAGGCTTTGCTTTTTGAAAGATCGCTTACAGACAGTTTAAAGATGCCAGTCGCGCACTGAAAATTATTCTCCGAGAATATTACTTTAAAATATGTATCGATTCCGCTCGCAAAAATGAGGCATTAATGTGGGTGTTGAGTGGAGCGGGGGTAGATACGGGCGGTGAAAAATGACACTGCGTCATGAGCTATCAGTTTCAGTGGCTCAAAGAGAAACATCTGGTTAGACTCGGCTCCAGAGAACACAAACCCAGCTAAGGAGACTGCATAAGTAGGGAGCAGACAGCCTTCAAAACAAACGCCACCAGCTTTGTTGGCTTCTGACACAATTTGCTTGAGGTCTTATTCAGTTTCAGAGACGGGAGTCGAACAATGATCTCCATGTGCAGAAGAATCTTATTGCCTAGATAAAAGGAAAAGGTGAAAAAAGGTTCAGTAACGGTGTATGATAACAGATACCCATCCCAAGAATACGTTACATCGTTACGTCTTTGGACACTGTACATAGTTTGGCTTTAGAGTAATCCATCAACCCAGGGTGAGAAATAGCCTTCTATATTTGGCCTCTACATCTTTAGCTTGTTCTCTCAGTGGGTACGGGGCAGCTGAGGAGACAACCCTGCTCCATCAGTCATAACTGCTGGCCGAAGGCCCGGGGTTCCTGTCACTAAGAAGCTTAAACCAAAGAATCTTCCCCCCGTCTGTATAACAGCCAAGCAGGTCAAAAGGTTCTAAAATAATTTGCACATGAGATACTGACTTTATATCTATTGTCCACTATTTGGACCGTGCGTGGTTTAATTCTCCATGGGCTAATTTCCTTAGCTGACAGCTTTTTGCTGTTCGTACAATCAGAGCAGGAGCCAAATAACCTTAACTTGCGAGATCGCTAATAGCACTAAAGAGCTTGTCTGAGGATTTACTACCATCATCACCTCAAAAAAAAAAAAAAAACAGCACTCTAAATTGTGATCAACCTGGATCCAGTTCACTACAGTAATTTCTTCTACATCAGCCCAATTTAAGGCATTAAACACCACCATGAACCACAGAGTAAGAGCCCTATAAAAAGCGAGTTTAAGAGCAGCGATAGGAAAACATTTGGGGAGAGGAACCGAAACTGGGATTTGCTTCTGTAACGCTGCCGGGTGACCACAAGAATCCGTCTGCGAACCACGTCAAGACTGTGATCATTATTTCACTCTTTTCTCCAGCTTCTCGTCTGCATTCGTTTACCACCGCATCAGCATTTCTCCTCCAAATGAATTCTAAAACATTCCTCTCCCTTTCCGCACCCTTTCTCACAGACCTCGTCAAACCCAATATGGCTTTCTGTCCCACTACAAGACATGTGCCTCGACAGCTGATGCTGCACTGTTACCGTTCACTTTTTAATCCAATTATGTATCATTAAAACGTAGGGAGGCTGAACAATAGAGTCTAACATGATGGAGATAGACTTGATGGACATCTCAGTACCTAAGGTTGGATCTATATGGTTTCTTTCACCACAACATGGGTTTGCTAATGGATTGACCTTAACGCTGGAATGGCCATGACGGCCATTTTGACTGTTTTCACATTTATATGTCATATAACTTTGTTGAATTAAAAGTTACAGTGCTGCTGGTCCCTGACTTTTCCCAGAAACATTTGTATTTTAATCTAAAATGTTATTTATACAAATTGCACTAAAAGGAAAGAAAATGTGATCATTTCTACCTGTTTCAGCTTTGTACAGTCGGAACGACCGCACAGATTTTGCCACAGATAAACTGACACATTGCGTTGTGGCAGTTGCATCTTGGTTGCTTGGCAACTATCATTGTCACTGTCAAAAGTAAAACTTCGAGAGCATCTGCAAGTTTCAGAGGCAATTTTTGTCCCTCGAAGCAGCATGACGCACGGCAGCGCGGGGAAGAAATCAAACTCACCACTCGCCGTGTCTCCAGCGACCAAATTGTGCTATATTTAACAGTTGTCACCCTTAAACTACATTCCTCAAGCTTAATAAATACACAATACAGTAAATTAAATTGTCATCCAGTTAACGCTGCCTTTAATTTAGACATAGTAAATTAAAATTACCTAATTACTAAAAATTGAATCCCCAATAATGTAACAAAAGAACACAAATAAGCATAATGTAGTTTTAAAAAGAATCCTTAATTTTGTGTTAAATATGGTTGATGTGGATCCCACAGCCTAAGTTTCCATTCAGTGTTTGTACAAATTGAATTGCAAATGATTCAGTTCCAAACTGAAATTGCTAGTAATATTTATCTGTATATTTAGCTTTAAATTATGCGTTTGATCGAACATCATCAACATTGAACATCTCAGCTTTTATAATTTTTAGCTGAAACCAAAGTCAAAACTTATTTGAAAACGGAGTCAAGTCAAATTTATTTGTAAAACACATTTATAGTCTCTTATTAATTTGATGTGACAATTGTTTTGTTCCTCATGAGCCCATGCTTTACTCCAAGTAATTTAACTTTATGCATGTGCACAGTGTCTACATTAATGTTCTTGGATGTTTCAGATCTGCTGAACACAGTGAGGCAATTTCTAAGCTGGAATATAAATATGCACTGGCAAACGCTGATATCTTGTGGTGAAAGAACTTATCCCACAGAACTACTCATGGCTGAAATGATTGACATATTAAGTTTAAATAATAGTGTAGCCGACCCATGCTGTCTTCAAAGTGCAACTCGTGCAATTTCTGAAATGTTAAGAAGTATTAAACTCTCGGTCTGCGCTATAAGTTGGGGCAGGATTTCATCCTGCAAGAAATGAATGTTGCAGGGCGGTTTGAGAATGTAGCCTTTTATCTGTTTTTGGGTCCAAACCTCCCCATGACCCTCAAAAGGATGAGCGGTTATAGATAATGGATGGATGGATGCGATCCAAACCTCTGTCCAAGTGGCATATATTTACATTTAAACTCAAGGAAGAAATAGTCCATTGTATTGTATCACTGTGATATTTGGCAATGTAGATGGTTTCAAATGAAAGCAGGCTGACAGGCAAACTGAAATACAGGTGTCAGCTCATGCATACAAAAGAGAGTAGCAAACTGAGTATCGCTTTTGTGTTCCTTGCTCATGTAGGCAATAGTCTTTCTGACAAACTCCTGTGGCCTAAATGGTGACGCCTGTGATGAATCCATTAAAAAAAAAAACATAAACAGCCAGTTACACACTGTGTAAGTCGGTAAAATTTGATTCTCATGTCTCACAACTGACACAGAACTACTTCTCTTTTGTGAGGCGGTTCATCCTCCATCAAAGGATGGATTCATGCAAGTAGAAGGTGGAGCTGAGCCAATAAGCCATAACAGCTTCGTCGGTCGCGGTTCCGTCAAAGGTCAGCGATGTCTGTACAGTTTGCTGTTGGTCAATGAAGTAAATGATCGTGTCAGAATTCACCAAAATTAAACTTGACCAGAAAGGTGAGAATTTGGCAAAAGGTTATGCAATGAATATTTTTCAACACATGCATGTCATAAAGAAAAACATATTTCTGTCACAACCTGTCACATACTGACGCTTGGTCAGGACCCCTGATGTCGCTTTTGAAGGCACTGGATGCCCATTTAGCATCTTCCAGAAAGCCTTTCTAAAGCCAGGGTCAAGCTAACGAAATCGGCCTGATAATAGCCCGACCGGGAAGATGAAGGGTGTCGGTCAGGCTCGGAAACAATTGATGGGCATCGGGCATGACAATCGATCTTTTTATCTCGTGATGTGTGTCATAATGGATGACATGCCGCATGTAGGACACCTTAGGACCTAATGACTGAAAGACTGGCATGTTTGATTTTTCATTTGCCTCCCACAACAGCTTATCAGTAGCAGTAGTCAGTAGCATGTACTTCCTTTCCGGTGACGTCACACACGTTGTCAAATACAAACGCTGATTGATCAGGGAGCAACGTGAAGTCTGTCATGTCTCTGGGCCACTACTTGGAAAGAATTTATGACTCCACGATCTCATAATCTGACATGGTAAACATTTTAAAAGACAGAAATATCTTGAAGTCTGACTCTGGCATAACACAGTGTTAATGTTGTGAAATGGTCGCAGTTTGGATAGAGTTCAGCACCGAAACTACTTGGGTAAGATTTTACTTTTCCTGGGCCTTGAACCCCAGACTCCTGGCTGAACGCCTTCTGTGTGACCCAACACCATACCCTGGCCTCCACCGCTCTTCGTCGTTGGCTGTGTGCAAACTCATTGGCAAGAAAGATGTTTCATTTTTAATACAACCTCTCAGGTATAGTAGTCACATCTGTCTGGGTAGAGAAAAAAATAGAAGGAATACATTTAAATGGGCAATAAGTGTTTGAGAATGTTACACCACTGTTGAGTCTCCTGCACTCCTTGAAGCAGACGGCACTTGAGGCTCTCAAGAGTCCTCACTCTCTGTTTGAATTGACCATCGCCCAAGCCAAGAGACGCGGTATGAAGTCATCACGAAAGTTAACAGCTACTGTGCCACAGAGACTGATGTTCGAGGAGGGAAGAAAAGTTGGCAGAAAATCAGTGTTGTGTCACTGGAAATCATTTGCGAGTGGGAGGAGGGAGAACAAGGGGAAGTAGGGAGGGAAGGATTGAGAGAGGAACTCGGGCCGAAGCGGAAGAGGGATGCATCGGGGAGAAAGTAAAAGGAGGGTAAGGGAAAAATTTTGGATGAATAAAGTAAAAATGAAGAGTCACAGGAAAGTTATAGGGAGTGGAAGAAGGTGGAGGAGACTTGTGGTTGTGAAGGAGAGAGAATGGTGGTGTTGATAGAGGAGGTGAAAGACATTTTCTCTGGCTCCAGGCCCAGCTGGTGTCTACACTGCACCGCTGCGGGTGTCAGATCTTTATTCCAGCCCTGGAGACAGCTGAATGTGTCAACGCCGCGCCAGCCTCAGTTATACTTCCCCACAAAACTTAGCCATGTGTTTGTGCACACAGCAGCCCCGCTGTCACAACAAGAAGATATCATATTGACTCAGGTTCTGTCTCATTCTACAACTGTTTGTACAATAATCCCAAATATAAAATTGTTTGGTTTTTGATTCCATCTCTTCAGCAAAAGGGGAATAAAACGTACCATTTGTAGTTTGAAACTGTAAAATGGCCACTTGAAAACCAGAAATCACTTGTGGGATTTATTTATCGAGCATGACAAGAGCCAAAAGAAAAGTTATAGAGGGGCTTTCATGCCCCATTTACATTGAAACAATCACTCACGACTGGGGTTTCAAATTCTCAAGAACCACAGACGGACATTTCAGGGGTTAACCGTCTAACTACAAATCAAACTGGTAGGAAGGCCTTTTATACATTTCTTAATGGGTTCCAGAGGAGAGGATGGCTCTCAACTATCGCATGTGTGTCTCTGAAGCTCCCATGTGGCCTTTAAAGGGTTACAGCTCGACGCAAGCTGAGGGTGGATAGAAGACGTTAGAGACGATAAAAGTAACTTTTCTCTGTTTAGTTTAATGACATTTTCTCAAAATGAGTCCAGAAAGGTGGCTCATCCTCCCACTGAGGGACACTGCGGAGGACAGGAGGCATGTGTGTTTTTGTGTGCATGAGTGTGTGTGTGTGTGTGTGTGTGTGTGTGTGTGTGTGAGAGAGAGAGAGAGAGAGGCACATTCCTTTGTAATGATGTTAGTTATGGTCTGATAGGTGAATGAAGGTGATGTGATGGTCTCCGCAGGAATCTGGTAACGGTAACATCAGGTTAAAAACCATGTTTTATATTCCAAAACACTAGTCAAAAGTTTTTGCAAAGAGAAAAATAAAATAAAATACGCACACACACACACACACAAAGTACATTGTGCTTTTGAATAAAAATTCGTAGTAAAAAATATATATATATATATCTTTGAAAGCAAAATGGGTCATGTCTGTCCTTTGTTGGACTGGTTCTTTGACAGTTAAGAAGTGACAGATCTACACTCAGCTGCAGTCTTCTTCAGACTAATGTGTCCATTTGAGGAGAAAAAAACATTTTTTCTTTATTATTATTTTTCTTTTTTTATGTTATTAGACAGGATCACGGGTCTGAAACCCTTAAATTGAAGCATATCTGTCTGTTTCACTTGTCATTTGATTAAAAAGGGTTAATTTAAAAGTTTGTGGCGACCTACAACCAAATACTTTACAGTGCTGCTCACAACTCTGCATTAAATTTGAGATGGAAATACATCATAGGAGTTTTTAAAAAAAGGCAAAATAGGTAAAATTGAAACTGAATCTTTGTTTCACTTTCAAAGATACGTACAGCTCCAACAGTTTCACTCTCTCCAAGCAAACAGCTCTGAAATACTTCACATATTGTCGCACGGCCTGCATCAAACTCAGCGAGCAGATGTGTTTATGGGAAATGGGATGCCTAATAAATCTTGGCATAATGTTATTGAATTAGTAGGGACTTAGGACCAGATACCATATTAAATCCTGTCTTTTCCAGTTCACTGCTTTTGATAGTGATATATTAGAGTCCCACATGATATACTTGCGCATCCGCCATCGTTTTTCATCAGGCCTCGGCGACAGGGTGATGATGAATAATAAATGAGTCTGAATTTTCTGATGGAATTTCCATTTGCGCCGTGAACAATTTTCAGGAAAGAGGATTTACACTTAATACCTTGCCGTGCCCCCTCCGACAGTTGCTGTTTGTTGGGCAGATTAACAGTGAGATCTCCATCTCGTCCATGACCTGATGTGATATTTGCTGCCATTTAAAAGATACTTTTTAATCTGAGGACTCAAATCTTACATGTTCAAGCTAAATTACAGTCACTGTACCTGGAACAAATATTGGTAAAGCATCAAATCCACAAATACACAAGTGGAATGCATAAAAAACAAACATGTTACACCCTACTTTCACATCTTTACAAGTCTCTTGTTTTACTTCCATCAAATCTGTGTGATAGTTTGCAAGGATGTACTTTTGGCTTTGCTGACAGAATTATTGTGTCATTGTCAATATGATGCTGAGAGGAAACACTTGGCCTGGGCTGAGTTTGCGTGTCATTTTCTTTGTCTAATCATATTCAAAATTCTACAAGTTTTGAATGAAGATATGGCACACTTTTGCTCATCAGGAATTTCCTTGTTTCCACAAAATGCTTTTTGTAAAACAGAGCGTAGACTTGACAAGTATAAACAAAGACTAAAATCACAGTTTAAACTGTTTTGTTTCTTTATTTTTGCAACTATAAATACAAGTGTAGATGCCATGAACAAAACAAGAAGGGCAGGCAAAATAAGCTATAGCTTGCCTCAACTCTGTGATTCATGGAGGTTCCTGAAAGCAACATGCAGGCTGCCTGCAGGCCCGAAGCTGCAGCTGCAGCAGCGGGTCGTTGTTAGGGACATCTTCACTGAACAAAAGGCTGCAGACAGACAGACAGAGCAGTCGTAGGACATCAGAGGGAAAACCACACGACATTTTTCAATGAAATATGACACAGTTTTACTAAAATTGCTGATTTGTG
>JAQLOL010000026.1:22079082-22090951 GCA_029783665.1 Naso thynnoides
AAACCACACGACATTTTTCAATAAAATATGACCCAGTTTTACTAAAATTGCTGTTTTGTGTAACATATTAACATGCATTGTTTAGTTTCATTTTTCAATGCCACGTGTTGAGGTCAACATATAGCGTTGCTTTGAATAAACAGCATATATCTGAATATTTGGGATGGAAACTTGCATGAGGGAAAAGATAAAAATTCTAAGACTGATTTTAAGATAAGACAAGAAAAGACAAGATAAGACAAGATAAAATAAGATAAGATAAGGTAAACTTTACTGTCCCAAAAGAATTGTGAAACTTGCACTAAAAAGTGCTGAGCACATCTATATATCAAGCTAGTAGAGACATAGCAGCATATAATAACAGGATTAGCAATGTGCAGTACAATAACAATGTAGACAGCACATAAAGACAGGACTAACAGTGTTGGTGGAGACATAGTAGAATACCCGTAATTGGGCAATAATACTAACAATAACAGAAAAATAAAAACTGAAATAAAGGACACGGTTTGATTGACAGGTGATCAGAGCTTAAATCATCTTTGCAAATGCCTTCTTATCACCCAACATGTCAACAATAATCCAAGACGCTGCCCCGTCATAAACCTCTTACACGCAGCACCTCCTCGCTGTGATCTTTGCTCTCCTTACAATGTTTGCAACGCAGGAAGTTCATCCCGCTTTTCCTCCGGATCAAAGCAGAAGCTAAATACCTCACAAGTACATCCAAACAAGCTCGCACAGCCTCGCATGACACATCTTTCCTTTCTTCCCAACATGGCTCGTAATCTGATGCCTGGATGCCCCCTTGCCATCCCTCATTACCCAGCATTCCTGAGGGCTGCATGCCGAGGGCGCGGCAGAGAGGCTGGTGTGAGGTTGGCGCAGGGCCAGGTGACAGTGATTGATCGGAAGATGATTGATGGCTGCAGCTGATATGCCGGCTCTGTTTTCAATTGTTGTTGGATCTGGCTCTTCTCACCTTGTAAACGTGCTTTAAGGGGAGCTTTAGGATGAATGAGGGTGAAGTGTTAGAAGTAGAGGATGGTGAGTGTGAAAAGTGGTTGAGTGGTAACTTGAATGGCAGACTGGACACTCATTGTTCTTTTAATGCACTTAGATGGAGAAAAGATGGCTGCCGGCAGACACTTTTTTTTTTTTTTGCATTTAACATGATCCCCATAACTGTGAAACCTAGATAGACTCAAATATTACTCCTTGAACAACATAATCAAATATTTAGCATTTCCCTCAAACAGACAATAAAAAATTACAATAAATGTGACATTTACATAAACCAGGAGGCACTGTAATAGAACTAAAGATACATATGCAGCAGCTACCGATGGGACACGATCGGATTCACACCTCGATCGCGATGCAGTGCGATTCAGCACATTGTGATTTAACACAGTGTGAGTCGAAACATTACAATGTGATTGGAAAATGCAAAGGAATGAAGCTACACAGCTCAATGAGTTTGATAACTTATTAATCAGTTGTTTATCCTATAAAAGGTAAATGAGAAGGAAAGCCAAAGAAACCCTGTTCAACTAAACCATTACGTCACTATAAATGCCTTATGAAATAACTGGAATAGTGTTATTAGGGTTCTTATCTGTTCTTGGGTGTCCACTAAATCTGTCAGTATGAACATTGCAGTACACCCTCCTAACCAATAGTGTTGCTGTAGAGCAGAAGTTGTAAAGTCCTTACTCTGAACCATTGCCCTGAACATTGCCCGCGCCATCTTCGTTTTAAGAGGAATTTCAGGCTCTGGCGGACCAAAATGTCTTTGTTATCGAAAACTACGCAATACTGCAAAATAGGATGTTCCAATGCGACAACACAACCTTGGCGACTCGGCAAGTGTTGTTTTTTTGTGATTGCTACATGTAGGGAAGAATAGGAGCCTTTAGTAGGAGTCTTTCTACCTGAGACTCACTTATGCATAGCAAGCCAAGTCTCACACAATTTATCTACGGGCACGTTAACATATTGGGGGTCCAGTTTCTACAGATGCACTCCGGCTTGCATGAACGTACAAGAATCAAATCAGTTAATCTTCTCATCCCTAGAATAATGCATCAGATTGTTAAAAAATAAATAAATAAAAATATAGATGTTTTGCCCACTTTCCAAAACTCTCCTGCAAATATATAAATTCAGAATCTTCATGACCCACAAAACATGACAACAAATAATGTCCAAGATGTGTTGCAGCATGTTGTTTGTCCCCTGGAAGCTTCTGTGTAATTGTGTTTTGATAAGTTTACTCACTTTGCAGCGTTTGTTTTTTTTCCCCTAAATTCTGCATGTGTTGTCAATGTGTTGCCTCTATTTGCTGTGTTTTGTCTATTTGTGTGCATGTGTTTTCTAAAGTTGCAGTGCATCAAGCTTTCATCGCCAATAGTGCTTAATGTGCTGCTACCAGAAAGCAAAACAAGCAACTTGTTTAGCCATTTCATTTGACTTTGTTGTTCACGAGCAAGAATGCTGCGAGGAAAATTGTGCAAAAGAAAACTCGAAAATCGGCTCTGCAATACTTAAGGAAACAATATCTGGAAACCACAGAATGTTTGCAAATGATTGCATCCTATTTTGGAGCCAGGGTTGTAAATTATAACCAGGCTAAGCTTTAACAAGCTGCTGCTGTCCCACACTTACTCATGAACAGTGAATTTGGAGAGATAATTTTAGGACGGCGATGTGATATGTTTTAAAAAGCAGAAATCTCAGCACATTAAGTGCTGTTTGAGCCAGTGGTATTAATGAATATCCCTGTTAATCCCCAATCATCACTGTTGCCATTTTGTTATACGAGGGTACTAAAAATGATAATTGTTTCCACATTAAATGGAAATAACCCACTCTTTCCTTCCGAGTGTTCTAGGTTAGATGTTTAGCTGAGGTGAACAGGTGGCATCCTCATTCCTCCGCTCTGCTACCTCGTTCCACAGCTCCACGCTTCCTGCAGGGGCCTGCATAGCTGACGTCTTTGCTTTCTGAGTTCCTGCTTCGCAGCCAGGACAGAGTAGCTTTGTGTCCCAGCAGGGAGGGCAGCCTACCAGGAGAGCCAGGGTGCACTGCAGCATGCCAGCAGACAGTAAGAAAGGGCATGAAAGCCTTATCAATGACCTTCTGAGACACCAATAGCTGTCTGCCCTTTGCTTCACTAGTGTCATCCCATATTGCAGCAAAGAATACAGCTAATGTCAGAAGTAACATTGTAATTTTTTTTTGCTCCAAAGCTTAAAAAAGAAGTTCATTTATTTGCTTATTTTTATAAGCCTCATATTAAGGATATTTACGATCATATATGATGTTCTACAGCATTATTATGACAAGCGGTGCAGTCCTGAGAGCTGACGTCACTGCTAGCTGAAAACAGCAGAGGAGCACGTGCACTCAGACCTTCTGCCAAAATATGCAATAAACTCTCATTTTAAGATGTGAAACTCAGTGAATGTTTAGTGGCGTCCTCTCATGTACTGACACTAAAACACAAAGCTAAACACGGATATAAAACCTGGAAACAGCTAATTGTTTGTCTCATAAAGCAGCTGGAAGAGAAGCTTTTGGGCTATAAACCCGTGTTTGACTTTGTGTTTCAGTGTCAGTACATGAGAGGACGTCTTTTAAAACGAGCATTTATTCTTTTTTTTGGCAGATTGTGATTATAAGGCTCAATGTGCAAAAAAGTAAACTTCTCCTTTAGGTATCATCATAGAAATAAAAAAGCATCACCTACATTACTTTGCTTTAACTAAATGGCAAAATGTGTTTGGTGCAAAGATGCCACGGAGACGGGTTTAAAATAATTTAACAGTTTTGTTTTGGTTCTGTTTTTTATTTTTATTTTTTTACATAGCAGTGGTGACGATGGGTGGGCTCCTGCCCAGAGAGTCAACCTGACATTTTTACCAAAGCCACTGACATTCAGCTCCCTGAAAAATGACTGTCTCTCATGTAGGGTTCCAATAAACATGATCAAACTGGTGATAAAAAGGTCTGGTCTGATTTCAACTCGTTCTTTGATTTTGCTGCTCTGGTTCAAAAGCTGAAGGGATCTGAGCTTTGTATGCCGAGGTAATTGGACTGATCGTTAATTAGGTGTCAGGAGAGAAAGGGTAAGAGGACGCACCAGAAATTTTCATGGTTTTTTAAATAAAGGAAGTGAAAAGGAGACATCTCTTTATTTCTTTTTTTTTTCTTTTTTTTTGGATAATAATAGAACTTGTTTTTTTTCTTGCACAGCCTTGTTGCGCCCAAAAATGTTTATATTTGCATATGAGATATATATGAGGTGGATTTTCTCACCAAGAGAATGGATGGGATGCTGGTGGTGTTTGCAACTCGGCCCAAGTAGCAAATTGGTGATTGAAATCACATCATGCTCGATAGTTTTAACTGGGTACTTTTAGCGACCATCAGAACATTTCACAGCTGTTTTGTGGTGACCAAAACCGAATTTATTTCTATTAGACAACAGGAGATTTTCTTGTTTCTTTGGTGAAACTATGTGTTTTGTAGGAGGCACTGGCAAATTTTTCCGCCATTTTTGTGGAAACCAACACTTCAGGACATTTTGCTCTCATTTTTCTGGCCACAGAACCATGCATGTTGGGCAAAAACAGAATCTTTTCCAAATGCTAACCATGTTTTTTTTTTTGTGTGTGCCCAAACGTTACCTCACCTTAACCTCAGAAATGTCAAGTTTAAACATAAAAAAAATGTAAAGAAAGAATAAGTTTCAACATATGCGGAATATGTAGGAATTTAGTTGCCTTGTGCTTTTTTACTTTCCTTCATTTCATAATAACAATTCTTCCTCTTTCATCCCTGTGTTAACATTATTTCAATGTTTTGTCTGAGTGCTGCACACATAAAAAATAAATCTCCTTTATGGTGTTTTTCTCCTCTGCGGTCGTAGACCAGTTATGGAGTCAGAAGCTGATCGATCTGTTTCCCCTAAAGATCCTTGAAGTTGAGTGGGATTGGTGACAAAGCCTTGGTTCTGTTAATATGGGCCCCTGATGACCTGGCGGTATTTGAACTGCCCTGCAGGTCTGGTGATCAGAATGCTCCGTGTTATCACCATGAGCGCCATGGAAGGGGTTAAGACTCAGCTGCTGCGCAAGGGCCAAGCAGCCAACATACTAGAGGATCTGTGGTTCTCTTTGCGAGGATCATGGACCTACAACCTGTCAGCCTCAGCTGAATTCATGTCTCACTTGCTGATGGAGAATATCAATCAATCATTACCTGAAGCCCACCATTCAAAGGCAGCAAATCCGGTCTGTAAATGCTTTATCCTCTTAAAAAACTCTTGTTTCAGTTTTCTATAGTTTTGTTGAAGTAGATAAGACAAATTTTTTATAAAGATTTCTCACTCTCTATAATCACCTACGTTTCTTTTCACTGGTATTTTTCTTTTAAGGTGGTTTATGAGATGCGCTCTTTATAAAGACACATTTTTATGCAAATATAATTTCTTCGTAAAGCCTTGTTTTATCTTGCGAGGGGCTTTTGCATGAATGGAATATGGTCTCAATAAAATGTAAAATAAAGGTCTCCTTAAAAAACAATCCAAGGCAAACTGTAGGATCTGTCCAAATTTCTATTACATTGTAAAATGTATTTAAAACGACAAACACGTTGCGACCAGCGTAGATCTTCACCGAACTTTGCTGGTCAGCTGCTGGACATGACACATTCATTTAGTTTTACATTTTACATTTTTAATGAGACTAAATCCGTCCATGCAATGAGTCCTTTACAAGATGAAACAAGCCCAGCGTACCTTGAATATCCAAAGAGCACCTGCATGTGGTCACCAGAAAGACACAGTAGTGCTTTTTCTCCATTAGTCACGTCTGTCGGTGTTCGTGATCGTTTTCTGAGACACTGATGGGTCTGGAACAGTACGTAAGTTATTGTGCGATGCTCTGGGTTGCAGTTTGTTGTGAAGGGAAGATGAAACTAGAGAATTAGGGTCCGTATTTCCAAGCAGTGCCCCTGCATGCACTCTTAGGTCTGCAAGATGTTAAATATATAATATTGAAACTCCAAAAGTGTCTTGCTTGGATAAAATTTGAAGAGCAACAGTATGAGTTTACATGTCACATGTCACGTCCAGTGTTGGGCAAGTTACTCAGAAAGGATAATAAGTTACTTATTACTTATTACTAATAAAAGTAATACATTTGCTTTTTACTTTGTGTCAAAAATAATTAGTCGTTACTTTACTATACAACAACCTAACAGACTTCCCCAAAAAGAGACACACAGAAAAGTAATAAAGTTACTGTAATGTGTTACTAAGTAATGCATTACTTCCCAACCTGATGTTTACACGCTGTCAATAATGGTCTCTTTAACGCGAATTTAACGACAACAGTCTTCTAACACTGAAGTGTAGCTCAAATAAACCTTGATGAGGACTTTTGTATTTTAGTCCTGAAATGGTTAACGTTGCAAAAAAAAAACTTTAAAGAAAAAGTAGTTTTGTTTCCTAAAAAAAAAAGAAATATCAGGAAAGAAACACTATTCCTGTAAAGACATGAGATATTCTCTAACCTACATTTCATATTGTTCAGTGTAGAGTTTGTGCACTTCTGAGTTTTCATGTTTTCATAGAATGATTTTTTTTTTTTTTTTAAGGAAACCTCTCGAGTCTTTTTTATCAGCTGCATAACCACTCCGTTTTTTGGCCTATACGCACTTGAAATGTTCCTGACTGTGAACTTCACAGAACTCTGTCAACATGGGAGACGAGTTCAAAGGTTCGTCCACGGCTGAATCTCACAAAAATGGAATGTGGTCCAAAAACGCACCGATTAATTTTGATAATCAAATTTTGCCTGTGCCATATTTGTTAAAGTAACATATGAGAAAATGCTGCAAAAACATTGAGAGAGCATTGAAGTTGCAGCGATGAATGTTTGTCCCACCACACATGCAAAATGAAGTCATGTGCACCACCAGGGATGCACAGCGTTCGCGTGATCCGTCACATCAGGCATTATCAGTCATATAATGAAGGCTTTGGTTCCACTCCCATGCTTTCTTTTCTCTCACACTCCTCAGACCTTTTTTTTTTCCAAATAATAAACTATCTCATCCCTTTTTCATTACACAAGTTTTCCAACACTGTAGCCTGTAGCCTGGAGGTTAAAGAGGCTTTCTCGTGACCGGAAGGTCATACAGTCTGAATCTGCCAGATTTGCTATGAAAACCTGGGTGGGGGGAATTGGATGAATACATGACGACCTCCATCAACGTGCCCTTGAGCAACACGGAGTGTTCTCATTGGTTCCAGTGGAGCTGCTCAGAACAGTCTGAAACCCTTTTTCACCTGTAGTACTGCCAAAAAAGTCACAGTTACACATAATGCTGGCAGGGCTTTTTAAAAATCATTTTGTCACTAACAGGATGATCCGTTCATGTTTTGTAATGTCAAGCAACAAGATAACTTTGTATGGCACCGAAATACGACCTGTTAGACATACATTAAGAGTGGAGAGAGGCACAGGGAGGGGACGCAGTTGTGTGAAATAATCTGGAACAAGATTTAACATTTCTAATTACGTCTATCAACAATGGGGCTTTCACGTCAAAGACAATATGTTTCCTGTTAGCTGAACACCGTTCGTGACAGCCCTGCAGTTAATTGAAACATTAGAGAGAGGGGGGGAATGCTCCAGGGCTTATGTGGCCTTGGCTGATGCATCGCATGCACTGCAGCCCCCGAAAGACACGGAAAGCACAAGCTATCCAGCGCCGGCTTAGCCTAGCCTCAGTGTCAGCAGGCTAGCTTTCCTACCAGTCAGGGGGAACCAGATGGAACTTTGCACTCAGCATTAGCACTTCTATCATGTAGAGGCAGCCGCCGCTGAAATGTCCCTTTCGTGACGAGGTTACAGCTCTGCTGTATTATTTTGGAGAGGCCTCTTAAAGTATTAGACAGGCATCTACTTTCTGGTGCTCATACGATTTATTGACTTTTTGTAGATATATAGAGGAAAGGGTGAAGTATGAAAGGCGGCAACAAAAAAGGGAGCGGCTGGATGAGAGAGTCCATCCTGAAGCCACAGATTAGGTTTGAACTCCACAGCTCATGTGTCCTTCAGTGAGACACACAACCGGTAGTGTGCACTCACAGTGTTTAATGCCAAAACAGTAATTTTTTTTAACTTCCTGGTTAAACCATTCCTTTTATAGAAAAGTCCATGACCTGATTTAACTGGGCTAGGTCATTAATACAGTACGCAAGAATGAGGAAGAATCAATTTACTGACTAAATATATCTGGCTGCAGTACAGTAGGTAGGAGCATGCTTCTTCTTCTTTTAAATCCAGTCATGTATTTCAGGATATTGGAAATGGAAATTGGAGTGTCCTTGTCTGTCCGGGGATGTGTCGTTTTTGCCTCAGCACCATCATGTTGATACCTCTTTGACTGTGCGCTGTTTGACTTCCAGGTTAACGGTCACCATGGAAGCAGCCTTTAAGTATGAAGCCAGTTTTGGACCGATTGAAGCGTTGACATGCCTTGGTATATTAACCCCCAACCAATGCAGTATTGGCGGCAGATGGCAAATCAATTGAGTCTTGACTCTTGAATTGCATTGTCCGGAAATGTTTTCCGAACTCCAGAAAAATCTGTCTAATATGATTTCAGTCAGACTGACAACATCATGTATCTTAAAAGTCCAGTTTTAGCCAAATCAAAACAAAAAAATCGACTTTTTTCCAAACTCTGCAAATCTACTAAGTAACGGGATAAAATGAAATGCGCTTTTACCTTGAATAAAATTACGTATTAAAAATTTAAGTGAGCAAACAGCACAACAAAATATATAACAAGTATATGTAAGCCTGATGTAGTTGTTTTTAGCGTTGATATGTTAGATATTATATATTTAAAAGGTAAAATTCAATCAAACTTCACCTTTGAGATAGTTTAACCCAGCTTCAGTGTATTTTTCAATTATAGATGTTTTAAAACTAAATTTAAAACCTTTTGCTGTAATAAAAGTAAATGAATTTGGCTTTTTGAGTTCATAAACTTGATTTTCCCGAATGTTATAAATTTTTGAGGCTTGAAGTCAGGCTGACATCTTTTCACGTTACTGTATACATTTCGTCTGTGTGCACGTGTCTCTGAGTCTGTTCTTATGACTGACTGAATTGTTGTGTATCTATGTTGGAAAAAACAAGCCCCTCAGATCTATTATTGAACACCTCGATAAAACTTTTTCATTCTGACAATGACAAACCGTCACTGACTTTGTACCAACATTTGTCTTTATGTTGGAAAACTCATTTAGGAGCCTACTGAAAGTCATGTCTCACATTGTGTGTGTGTGTGTATGTGTGTGTGTTCCCTCTGTGTATTTCATGGAAACTGTTGTGTGACATTCACAGCATGCCAGGGGTCAGCAGCGCCAGCCCAGAACAAACTAACACGTCAGTCAAAAGACGTACTTGGAAACAATCTTAAGCATTATTTATGAGGCTGGCAACTGCCATTACAATGAACTATGACATCATTTAAGCTTCGCCCATTAAGCATTTATTTGCAGCAATGTGGCACCTCACACATCAAAGCTGTCCGCCCGGTATTCCCTGCACCTCCGACAGCCTGCGGCTAATTACATGATCTGATAGTTACACAAGGAAGGTTGTGACTGGATGCTCGCTGCCGAGGACAGTAAACGTGCTCCCTGCTACCTCACCAACAACAGCTGCTGTGCCCTTGAGCACAGTGCGAAACCCACAACCGGCCCAGTATCTGCTCATTCACCAACAATGTGTAAACCAGGCAGCTCCCAGACATCAACCAAATCTCTGATGGAGGGCTGCCAAGGGAAAACTCTACATTAGGCATTTAGACCGTGGGTGATTAGGGAGGTTAAACTGAAATGATACTGGACTGCACTTGTCAACATAATGACAGATTCCATTTTGAAAAGGGTCATCAGAAAAAGTTGAGACTTGGTTTCTGCTGTCAGTTTCTTCCCCTTTTTCAGTTTTTTTCTGTCAGATCTCTCATGTTCATATGATGAAACAGTGTTTTTCCATAGCTTTGACTCATGAGCCTGATGACACCACATGCATTTAAAAAGAAACTTTGAAGCTTCAACAGGACAGAATGTCTGAAAACCTTTTTTGCGGGCAAATGAGTGATGAATATGGCAGATTTCATTAAAGGAAGTCTGTGCTATGTTTATTTCAACAATTCCTATTTAAGAACTATGAAGTTTTTTGTGTTTTTGATTTTTTTTTTATCGTCATAGTATGTCATCAAACACAGATTCCAAATCCAAATGTGAACAAAATGGTTGCCCCACCACCAAAACAATGCAGGATTGGAAACTTTTGCTCAACCTCACATTGTTTGGGATATTATTTAAAACAGGGACTTACAGTAGCTACATGTGTACATCAGCTGCCACGGTGGTCCAAAGACCCATGAAGATTATTCAAATTAGTCTGCGGACGTAGGAAAAGGTGACAGCTGTTTTTTACGTAATTTTGCGTGTGACTACACAACAGCAAGGTCCGTGTGAAAATGTTTGAGGCACAATTTTTCGCGGCTGCGTTATTTTTGTTCGTTTGCTTATTTGTTTGTTTTGGTTCCTAAAAAAAATCCGTCAATAATAAAATGTGCAGTATTGCAAGTCCCACCCCTAAAATTTCAGTATTTTTGAAAAGTAGCTTCTTCCTAGTCAAAGCAGGAACTTTTCGGGGGCTGAGACAACGTCACTGGAACTTTATTTACAGGTTCATAGTCTCTAAGATAGTTCCCTCCTCCTGCTAACAAAATAGCATCACAGTTTTATAGGAAGTACAGCTGCATGTCCACTGGTTAGTGGGCCTGGCCCTTTAGCTGACCAGATACTGAGGCTGCCTGTGCTACCAGAAATCCCCGGTTTAATTCCTACTCGATATGTCCCTTCAGGTTTCGAATCGTGACTCCTCAGGGTGGGCTCTAACCAGGCTCAAACGTTATACTGGTGGCAGCGATGGGATTTCTCCAGTGCCGCCTCTCTGGTTGCTAAAGTCCTCCTATTTGAACCTTGGTCATGGTGGGGTGGATGTGCTTTTAGTCGGACAGGACAACTGTATACATCAAAACAGCTGCATGTCTGCTTGCTAGCGGACCAGGCCCTTTAGATGATTGGATTTTGCAGCTGCCTGAGCTACAAGAGGTTCCATTCTCACTCTGAAAGCCCCTTAAGGTTTCGATCCTTGGCTCTTCAGGGTGGGCTCTCTAACCAAGCTCGGACATTACAATGTTTTTAATTTTAAAGTCATACATTGTGATTATATATAGAAGAATACCATGGTTAAAAGGTATAATCAGTAGCATTGTTAGCTGCAGCTCAACACAACCATGAGTGTCATAGCATGTACTTATAATTCTTGAACCTACACAGCAAGCTACATAGGAATATTACATTTGTTTTAATGAAGAAGTTGATAATTTAGCAAGTTAGCACAAGTTAAAAACTGGTGTTTGACACCTAACGTTACCTATCCAACAGAAAGCAGGCCAACTCTTCATCCTCAGCCTCTCCATCAGTGGTCAAAAGCAAGTGAAAGCCAAACTGAGATTCACTCTCGTTCTGGAACAAGCTTTATCTGTTTGTCTTCTCACCTCACTAGGGCTAAATCTCCGTTTCTTCATCGCTACGTATGCATCCGCAATTTGCTCCGGTCTGAATGGCGTCCAGTCACTATGGTTTAGTCACTCCCAACTTTGTCAACCCAGAGATGAAATCATCCGTCTCTGTAGCTCTTTCATATCCAAGACGAATCTTTCTGAGGGCCACGTCTGCTCAAACTTTGGAAAGCCTTGTCAC
>JAQLOL010000026.1:22092742-22106551 GCA_029783665.1 Naso thynnoides
TAAGTGGTGCTGTTTGTTTGTTTGTTTTTTTTATTCAGACATAGATGTATATTTATATGTATACTCGTCACTGTACATAACATACCATATCTCTTAACCCCCATTTAAATGTACATCATCTATATATACTGTACATAATATCCCTCTAACATGCAATATTCTATCTGCAATGCAAATCTCAGTGTACATAGCCTGTGTGTTTTTGGTTTGTTAACTTTACTTTTTTTTTTCTTTTTCTTTTTTTAAATTGCTTGTTTACTATACTTTTTTCTTGCTTTTTCTGCCTGTTTGTTTCAGCTACTGTAACATAATTTTTTTCCCAGTGCAGGATCAACAAAGTCTTTCTTTTCTTGCCTTACTGTATCTTATCTTATCTTCAGTTCTCTGGGCATGGCAGCGATTACGGTTAGTGACAAATATCATGTAGCTTTTCCACATATCCTAAAATATTTCATTTAAACATTACAGTTATAGGAGGGTGGAAAAAAAAAAACAGGGAATCTCCTCCCAGAGATACTGACCAAACTTTGGCCCTTTCAAATAATTAATGTGAAATCCTTTTTGAAATGGACATAAAGCCCTTCGGTCTGTTCAAATAATTCTGTTGCCCATCATTTGTATGAAACAGGTTGTTTTCAATCTGAATAAAAATCAGACATAAATCTAAATCTCAACCCACCTTCATGCCTCTGGCCCTTATTTGGCTCCAAGCGCGTCTCCATTGTGTTGACAGAAATCAAAGCTGGCAGTGGAGGGAGAGAAATAGTGAATATGTATACCTGTAATCCCCCTTATCCTGCTGTTAGACCAGGGTGTGTCCCCCAGTCTTCTATAATAGTCTGCAATGAGAAGCTTGAGTAAACACAATCAATGAAAGACACTAGCATATGCACCACCTAGACTTCCGAAGTCTCCCCCTTTTCATTCACCCCTCCACGTATTCGATTACGCGCCCCTACCTTTGTGGGTTTCCAGGCAAATTACAACCTGAGACAAAGGTATTGACGCAATATTACACGTGGGGAGCAATAATCACTGATGTTATCACCGTCACAGGATTGACGTGGAAGAAAGAGCGTGATTCTGCCAGAGGGGTGCCCTCTCTGCCTGTCTCTCTTTCTTCCATGCTCTCTTACTCCTGGATTACAATCTCTTCATCCATTATTAATGAAGTTAAACTACTAGTGGCATGCTGAATGTGCTGCATGGGAGATTTGTAGCTAATCCAGCGCAAAACAGCCCCAGTCACATAATGAAGGGAAAAAAAGCACAAATGTCAACAGTTTCACACTGGGACTGGATTAGACACCCCCACCTCACCCTCCTCATTCACACACGGCCTCGCTATCCTTCTGTCTCCCCTCACACACACACACACACACACACACACACACACACACAACAAGAGTTATGAGTATACAAACATACACCTCCCTCCATCACCTTTTCTGTGATGTTTCCCCGCCAACAGATTGGTGAATGTGAAGTACTGATTTGAAGGCCAAAGGGCCGCTGAGGTCTATATGTGAAACCACTCGATGCAATCTTCCGAAGATTAGGTGTCAGGTGGTTTCTTAAAAATCAGCCACATATAAGGGACACAACACGGAGGCATGCCTGGAGCGAGAGTGGATGTTGACCCTGCGTCATCTTTAAGGTTCTCGTGTGTCGCTTGTAGTGTAGAGATTGCACGGAGTTGGTTGTGTGCTGCGGTGAGAAAAGCTGTCTTCATGTACAGTGCAGCGATGCCATGTGGCTCCATGAAAGGCAGAGACGAGCATGAAACACTGGAACTAATCAGAACACAGGACATGGGGCCAGCATCCTGATTTTAGATTAGCCACCCTCCCTCCTTCCCTCCCTCCCTCCCTCGCTCTCTCTCCCTCTCTCACTGTCTTCATACATTTTATCTTTGTCATCTTTCATTTACCTTCGAGAGGTGATCTTTTTGCATCTTGCTTTTTTTTTTTAATCTGTCGTCTCCTTTGCTTTAATGTTTTCACATATCCATCCCTTTCGCTTTCTCTCATTTTCTGAAATTCTGCTCCTTCCCTGAAACTTCTCCTAAAGAACACTAAACACTGTGCAGTTTTGGGCCGTCCCAAATGAAAGATGACTAACCGTGGCAATATCTTTGGTTGTGGCTCTAAAACGGTGGTCCTACATCGCACAGGGTGAGAGGTTCACAGACGGCCATTGTCCTGGTCTTGCGACCAAAGACAGCCTGTGACAAAATTTAGTCAGACAGCTGCCATGACCACGGGGCTGGTTGCGTGAACTTAGTTTAAGACTAATCTTAGCCCGAGAACAGTCTTAAACTGTCAGGTTAGACTAATCTAAATAAGACTGTCTGTTGCAGAAAACTAAAGACTGATTTAATTTGAGGCAGATAAATTAGCCACCTCTCCCACGGGCTAAGCCTGAGATGAGAGTTTTGTTGCCATGGTGACAATCTGTTAGAACACTTGTTAGGAGACACAAAAAAGACACAGCAATATTTCCTGTTTTTCTAACAAAAAGGACAAAAAAAAACATTGTACGTGACAAAAAATTGGAGGTTAGAAAAAGCTCTAAAAGAGGAAGTCTTCAGACAATCCTCTAGAACGACACAACAACAATTAATGGAGAGATTTTGGTTTTCTTGGGAAATTATTGTTCTGCAAGATGAACAACTTAAGGGCAGTTAATTAAAACTAACATATTATTGCTCTAACAGGCAGGTTTCTATGATCTACCGCTGCCATTGTTCAGTGTTGCTGTTTTGTCCGCCAAGTTTTTCTCTGTATTAAGTGTGTTATTCTACCCATAATGCATAGCGTGACAGACTATAGCTGTGTCTCAATTTAGGGGTTGTATCCGTCGACGAAGTCACACTCTTTCATCAAACCGAAACTTCTGTCAAACAAGACGGTCTTGCCTACAAGCCTTTCCTCTTTTTGTCAAAGTGTCGCTTAGCAACCATGACACAGCAGTTATCTTAGGCGTGTGTAAAGAAATTGTCCGAAATTTTTTGCTTGTCATTTTAATACTTACATTTAAAAAAATGTATCTTCCAACTGACGCTACTTTGTCTGTTGTGTTTGCTTGAAAAAATAGAAGAGATAGGCACGGCGCATAATAAATTTTGGGATATGTTAGGCTGTGAAGGATCCACCAGTTGGATTCCTTACAACGGGGGATTCATCGGACGCGTCTGTCAGCCGCATTTGAAGGAGCTGATGAATCGGAGCAGCCTTTGTCGCGCCGTTGTGATGCAATCAGTCAATCTAAGTCTGTCTCACTTTAGTCGCTCATAGACAAGGGGTCATGCAACAGGCTTGTTGAAGTGTTCACTATAATTCTGACTTAGAATTAAATTTAAGTCCAGGACTGAATCTAATTTTATGCAACTGGTTTGTGTCCGACAACCAACCAATAGCAATACAGCAAAAAACTGACACACTGATCGACACAACAGTGCTAAACCGAAACAAACAGAAAGGGTTAGCATGCTAACAAGTACTTAGCCTACTTCAGGTTCTCTTTACAAAACTGGCATCCCAAATTGGCCTCTTTTCGCCACGACTGCATCCACATGCCCTTCCTCCTCTTCTTCCTCTGCGGAGTTTATCCCACACACATAAGCGCTGCTATCGCAAGAACTTGGTTCTCATTTATCTTCATTGTTTTTATCTGCCAATATAGCACTGTACGCGGATGATGCACGCTGATGAGCACATGCCAAAGATGTTCTTTGACTTGCAGGCTAGCCTGTGATTCAGTCGTCGTGATGTCGTCCCTGAGTTTATTACATCCACGTCGCACAGTGTGGCTTGAAATAAACACATCAGATTGCTAAAATCGCACAGCGTGTAGCATTGTCAGACTAGTTTTTCTAGGTTGTTGTCTTTAAGTTTCGAGTCCACACTGAAATGTCAAAGCCTCAAAAGATTCAGTTGTCTCTCAGGGGCAACCGAGTCATAACAGCAAACTTGATGCATCGATGAAGAGCGTGAGACTGTGTTAAAACCTCAAGAAAAAGCTACATGTATTTCAAATTAAGATTCAAGGTCGAGAATGAACTTTTACATGCAGTTTCTACGTTGAAAACACTGGCTAACTCTTCATGGCGTCAGAGCTGAAACTTAATGATACAAAGTCAGACTTGCCAAATTAGCGTGAGCATGAAACATAAAATTTTAGATTTTTATTTTACGCACATCACCCATCCAACACTGCACTGGCTCCACAGCTGCTACATCCCTCCAGCTCCTTCCCTTTCTTCCCCTCATGCCTGCTCACTCTCTCTGCCACAGTAGACCAATTAGAACTGATCTGATTCCAGTTGTGACCTTTGGGTCCAACCTCAGGTCTGCTGACAGGAGAGTTAGCATGTAGCCCAACTGTTTTACATGTTATCGACGGAGTGGGAGGCATCATAGTCATTTTATCACACCAATTTCATTCTTGGCCGATTTCCCCTTAGGCAGGTTAGTGGCAGCTTCCTATTGATTTTTCATGTAATTGATCAGAGACCTGCTTGAGCAATTTATTGGCCCGCTTGCACCTGTGATTAAGGCTGAGGCCGCATGTGTTTATGCATGCACCGACTATTGCTCTCGCCAAAGATCAACCGTGTGCCATGAAGGCGCTGTTGTGCTGTCTGTCTGTCAGCGTAATGAATGCCGTCGAAGTCTCGGGGACATTTTTAATCATGCTTGACCAAAGCTATGTCATGTCCAAAGTCAAGAGGAATGGAGACAGGCTCGTCTGACTGACCAGCACTGACAGGAGCTAATGTGCTCACATAAAAACACAGACCAGAGTTTAATTCAGAGTAATCCTTATTCATTTGAAGCTGCTTCATGCATGGGATTAATATTAGAGCAGTCAGGGGGCCAAAACCACAATGACATCAGCTAAGCATTTTCTTTGGAAGCTGAGGATAGGATAATTACAGAAGAAGACAAAGACGAAGAGCTGAGTACTTTTTAAATATACACCACGTTAGCCGGGCATGTCGGGAGAAGTGCGGGTAGCCTATCATGTAAGTCATTTACTGGCCTTGTGTGTAGCGTTTTAAACCACAAGCCATGCTGCTGAGTTGGAGTGCTTAGCGTTGGTGCAGCTCGTCTCCCTTTGGTACTGTGACAGAGCTGGAATAGTAAGGATCAGGCATAAAGCCGCTCAACAAGCTCAAGAGCTATCAAAGAGCCGCCCTTTTAATTTGGTTAATTTACAGGCAGCTTTTTCACTAATAACACTCTTGGAGTGATACTTGACAAATGGAAACGCACACAGGATCTTTCTGTCTCGAAGGAGACTCGTCTAATGTTTTGTCTTTTGCTGCTACTCCTCTCTTTTTCTTCTTCTCTGCCTTCCTCTCCTCATCTTTCTCTCCACATTCATCCTCCTTTCATATCGTAGAGAAAGTCACGCCCCACAGTAAAACTAACTTCCCGGCCATTACTTTATTTCTAACATGTTAGCAGTACATAAACTGATTTGTTTAAAGATTTGTGGCTTTGGAAACACCAATTTGACTCCAAATTTTATTACACGGCCACAGAGTGCTGGCCAGACAGAACACCAGGCGACAATCGCATGTGGTTTGAGGCTGAAACTGAAAAAAAAAAGAAAAGAAAGAAACTGGTTTCTCGGGCAAAGAGCACCCCTAAATAATGGAACCACTTCACATCCGCATTACTCAAGCTTCGTGGTGCAACAGAATGATGACAGTGTATAATGCAAGGACTCGTATATTTCACCGAATGCCGTGGGAAAATGGTTTGGATTCCCTTTTAATGACGCCCTACAGGAATTAATTCAAAAGTCTTGGTGTGAGGTGATGGGAGAAATCAAAGGCAGTGATTTAACTGTAATTTAATTGATTCCTGATGGCATGAGAAGGAGGCAGATGCAGGAAATCGAGACATTTTTTAAAATTAAACTATTTATTCCATGTGCCTTTGGAAACAAATTGAGGCTTAATTTCACAATAGGGCTAATAACTTAACTCAATTTGACACAGAAGGGCCCGTAAAACAAGTATTGCAATGTTTTAACACTCTATTCACGGAGATATTGGGCCTCCTTCTGCAGAGTGTGCATATCACATAATGATGATACACTTCTTTTGGCATTATACAGCATATTTAGTCACTTCAGTAACCATATCAGGTAGGTGCGAGGGAAAAAATCGATACAGCATAATGTCACGATATTTTGCATGAGGATATTAAATTGATTCATAGACACTGATTGGCTGAATGACTATTCAGTGTATTAGATGGTGCTAAGTGCTCACTGTATGGTGTGGGAATGAAAAAGTCGATCAAAAATGATTGAAGAAAGAAGATCAGACTGAAAATTTTAGATTAAGCAGATGACGTTGACAAGGTTTTACTTTGGGAAAATGATTTGCAGTTGAAAAAGGTTATAAAAATGGCAATAAATAATATTGCAATACTCAACATATCGCAATACCATTATAATATCAGATTGTTACAGAAGTATCCTGATAATATTGTGTGGTGGGGCTGCAAGTGATTCCCACCTCTACTATCAGGCCTTTAAATAACCGTTTGCAGGAGAGATTTGTTGTGTTTTATGCGTCTTTATTATTTGCAGAGCAGATGCATACATTACCTAACATTAAAGTTTGCACTAATGTGAAATGTAAAAGCTGCAATCAATCACTGAGAATCATTTGCAAATGTATATTCATGAAAATTAAGATCTCTAAATAAGAAACACATACTAAAAAGAAGCAGCTGGCCTTGGTTTTGGTTTGTCTGTTGGCTGACTCGCTGTGCAAACTATCATCTCTTCTCCTCAGAGTGGAGGCTTGGACGCGTGCTGCGCTCACGCACACGCCAAAGCCGAGCGTTTCAAAGTCCTACCCAGCATGCAGGAGGAGGAAAAGTTGAAATGTCCAACTGTACTGACGCTGGGGGGCTGATGTGCTCGTTAAGAATCAGGAGAGAGCATCAGGCGCGCAGGTCACCCTGTTTCTCACATCACAGCCCCATCAGAAATTCTTTCAAGTGTCCTTCTGCGTCGCCAAAGATGACAACGGCGAATCGATAAGCGCTTGAAATGAAAAGGAGCCGCCGGTTTGCCCCCGAGGCGAAAGATTTCATAGCCGCCAGCCTTCTCTGAACTTCAGGCATTACTCTGCACCTTTTCTGCGTGAGAAAGAGGAGGCTCTTCACTCGCCTTTTTTTCTCTCTCTCTTCCCCTCTTTGTATAAGAAGGTAAGGGGGGAATATATAGCCGAGCCGCAGCGCCTCTCCACACGCCGCTCACCCCATTTTTCTCCTCGTGCAGGCGGGGCGAGATCTGAAGATGCGCGTGATGCAGGGGTGATGTTCTCTGCACGTGCTACTGGGTCGTTTACTGCTATCGTGTGTGTGTGTGTGTGTGTGTGAGAGAGAGAGAGAGAGAGAGAGAGAGAGAGAGAGAGAGAGAGAGAGAGCCCACGGGTCAAATGAAGAAACACTGAAGTTTTTATTTATTTTTCCTTAATTGGTTTGTGTTTGAATCAACGCGCAGCCTGCACGTACGCTGGGGTGAGAGGAATGGAATGTGGCCTTTTTGGTCCAAAGAGGACATTTTCCTGCTACATCTCGATTTAAAGTCTTTAGGCGCGACTAAATAAACCTGCTGTCAAAAATACATTAGCTCTCATAATAAGCGTAGGTGTTCATGAGGCCAAAATAAGCATTTATTATATTATATTACATTTGCGCAGGATTCAAACCATTTCTGATTGACCGGATTTCAGCCGGGGGGGTGGAATTGTGGGAGGGTCGCACGTTTTGCTTCAGTGTCCCCTTTTTTTTTTTTGCCAGGAAATTCCCGTGTGGATGTGCGCATTAATTACCGGTTTAATGGGAGTATGACTAAAAATGTAAAAGAAGGATTAGGCGCGGGGAGCGCGGGCCTTCGTCCGGTCTGCTCGCCTCACTTAAGATGCGAATGGGAAAAAAAAAAAAATCAGTCTGTATGTAACGAAACGGATCTATAAAGAACATTTGCATCCGAGCCAGCTGTTCACTTCATCTGCACATAAATCCGCAACACGATCGGGCTCTGTCTGGCCCTGAACGAGCCAAATGCGTCCTTTTACGCTTTCCTCTTTTCCATCCACCTCCACTTAATAGTTAAAATATTGTGTTTTTTAGTGTATCAATTGTTTTATCAGTGCGCGTAATTGTTAAACAAAGGGAGTTCATTAGGCTCAGATTTCTTGATTACATAATAGGTTGCCATAGAAATCGGGTTGTCTCTTAAAATACTGTATTTTTTCCAATTTATCGCCAGCAATTGGATTTAGTGATGAAGGATTATTGTTTATTTTACGCACGTAGAGTTTAGACAACAAGCAGCTGCGTTGCTTGACGTAAATATCAGGCTGAGTTGATGCAAATTGAGCCTTTCTATGTTTTGCATGTCTGCATGATAAATGGTGTAACGTTACAGAAAACGCACCGCCGCGGTCCACCGGCAGACCTGCGTTTGATTATTTATTTTATTATTATTATTATTATTCGTTTATTTAACGCGCTTTTTAAAGATGCCCTCCTGATTTGTTTTTGTTTGATTGTTGTTGGAAGTTGAGAGGCTCGAAGTTTGCCCTCTGCTAGACAACACAGGCACAGGCGCATACGTACACAAACACACCCCTTTAAGAGCGCACGCACACACAGACTCACACACAGCCTGCACACACACACACACACACACACACACACACACTCACACGCGCGCACACACGGGGTCCCTCTCTGAGCTCAAAAGAAGGAGGAAAAAATGCGCCACTCTTGGAGCGTCTTTCAAGGGGGAAAAAGTTGAGGGAGACAGAAGAGGACGAACCAAGGGGAGACTCGGATGAAAGCGCCTCCTTCGCTTTTCCTCCTCGCTCTGTAAACAGATGGTTATTTATGCGCATTAATGAAAGAAACCTAAACGTAGCAGCGCGTCTCTCTCTCTCTTTTTTGGGGATAACACAGAGTTGGAGCGACGTCCAAGCAGCGTCCCCGTTTTCGGACAGAAACTTGTGCGTTACTGGACCTTGAAGTCGTCTGAATATTCTGCGCAAACACAAGCTGCTGGTGTCTGCGCGCGTTTTGGACGGTGGAATTTATCCCCTCGGCGTAGAATAAAACGCCAACGGCTGGAAAAATCAACACCGGTGTCAACAACTGGTAAGTGCGGTAGAGGAGTGACTGAGATGTGAGTTCATGCAAGTGAAGGAATTTGTTCCACCTCGTGTGTTTTTTGTTTTTTTTTTCTGCGTTCGGTGCGTTTCTCGTGTGCATTTCAAAGCCGCGGCTGTAACGTAACGGAGCATGAAGTGATGTGAGGGCAGGGTTCGCCTTACAGGTCGGCGGATGATTATCGTGTATCATTAGCGGTGATGGAGTGCGGGGAAATAGAAAGAACGGAGGGAAACCCACGCTGTGCGTCCTGCAGTTGGTGCTGACTGTAAGAAAACTGCCAATTATTGATTAAAAATCTGAAAAAAAATGAGACATTTGTGTGTTTTTTTGGCAGCACGTCCCGCCGCTTGTCAGTCAGCTGCTCGAAAACTATGATTTGTCTGAGCTTAAAAATTAGTGTTAATTCCAAAAAATGCATGAAATTGCGGGTTGACCCTGCAAACAAAGCAAGAGAAATGAATAAAGAAAATGTAGCGTGAGTTCAAATGTGCGTTTTTTTTATTTTTATCCTCCTCCTGCATCCTTTTGCAACATAAGAAGACGAGAAAACCGAGGAAAAGAGGCGACGTTCACGGTCTCACGCCTTTAATTATTACAGGACCATATGGCGGAGGTTAGTGGATTCATCTCCCGGTAAAGGCTGCAGTCTCATGCTCCACTGTGTTAATTTCAGAAGTAAAGCCAGTGTGAGGCAATGCCAGCTTTCTGTCTGCGCTGGGCCTCCTGCCATGTGAGTCACTGACTCATATCAACTGTTGGTGGTGAGAGCACAGAGTGTCCGTGAAGTGAGAATAAATGGACGGAGCAGATTAAGTAATCATAATATTAATGCAGCTTTATTTTTAAACCGCTCCTAATGGGACTACATGGTGGCCTTGTATGCTGGAAATTAAAAATAAATAAATGGGCCCATTTATTACAAGGCTATTATTATTATTATTATTATTATTATTATTATTATTAGTGTTAAATATATTTTCTGAAGCAATGGGGGATAAATTCATTTGAATGTGTTTTCAGTTTAACGCAATAATATGGAATTTCTTTGCGTAATACGTAAAATTATCAAGTAATTATTCGTAAATCTGCACATTTTAATTAGAATGGCAAAAGCTAATTTATTATTTCATAATCTGAACCTGAGGGAGAATAGATGCTTTCAAAGTCGTTGACAGAAATATTTGAAATAACAGATTTTTTTTTTTTTGTAATCTTTAAATGTAGAAATTGTGCAGGCCTATTGTGTATTTTTACACAGTAAAATCAAACACAGTGAAATGCGTCGGGGAGAGCCGGTGTGACTGCAGAGGCCGCAGAGCAGGCGGGCTGAACTATCGGAGAGAGCCCTCATTAAATCGCACTGATTAGGGAACACGGAGCAGCGTGCAATAACCTCACACCTTACAGCGTGACCCCCACCGTTTCATTTTGCTGTGGGGATATAAGGGAGGGAAGAGAAGAGAGGTCGCGCAGGTACACACGGTAAAACTTAACCTCCGGCATCTCCATCTTTTGAATTAAAACACAGATGATGTAGAGCAGGTGAAGGGAAGAACTGAGGAAAATGGTTAACAGCATGACTGCATGCAAATTCCCCCCGACTTGAATTATCATAAGCAAACAGTGTGAGCCTGGACTAATAAAACCCCATCTGTGTAACTTCATATCGAGGTAGTATGAGGGCTGCGATAATGAATTTTGTAATATCCCACCGACAGACATCTCAATCAGACTCTAATCCCGTGATTTTACCACGGAATCACTCCACTTCCAACTGCTGCAGGCTGCAGCACAACACAAGAGCCGGCTCATGCAAAACACGGCGGCTTTTATACATCAGACTGTAACACAAAGTACACCGGAGAAATACATGACGCACGGTAAAAACGGAGTTTCACCCTCCGGTTCGTCTTAAATCAAGTTAAAAGCAGCGTCAGAATTATAGAGTTACTGTTTTTTTTTTTTCCTCCAGCCCGGATCGTCTCGTTCCCAATATTTATTTCCGGTTAAGTGTTTTATTTTGAATGCAGATGTTTTGGCTCCGACACAAGTCAAAGTAAAAAGAGAATAAGTCGACCGGTGGCGCATTTTTGCAACCAAAAAAAAAAGTCCTAAACATATTTTGGCAGATTAGTGCATCGCTGCTGTCACGTCATGTGTTTCCATGCATTTACCTCATCACACTGTATCAGCCCTGCGGCCGCTCCTGCTCCAATTTTGCATTAATTTGAAATAGCACTTCTCTTTAAATCCAGTCTTCATCCTTTACGCACACTAATATTATTATTTTTTTATGAATGGACTCCAAACATTATTGACTGCAGAGGCGGGACTGCGTGTCAGTGACCGGCACAGGGGTTGTTTACTCTCCTTCAAGGCTAATTACGGTTCTTTTGTCTGTTTTTTTTACAGAAGCGGTTCCCTCAAATTGCCGTAATGGACTCCCACTGCCGCAAACTGGCCACCACCTGCGCGCAAATAGGTGAGTATCTGATCCAGATTAGTCAGAGCAGAGGCAGCTCTCACGGGGTAGACATGATTTTAAAAATGACTCTTTTTTATCTTCAATAGCATAAAATAATTCACACTTCGGGCTAAAAATCACAACAATCATTCATGTTATTGATTATTTAATTTTACCTAAATGAAAAACAAAACGGCTCTCTTAATTCAAGCGAGAGTTCATCGTTCATGTTGCTTTCCAAACAGGCTGTTCATTGATCACAGCTGATAAAAGCTCATTCATTCGCAGCACTTTTTTAATAGAAGTGGCCCTCACGCACTGGTGTCAAAGTCAAAATTGGATTTTGTTTAAAATAAAGTGAACACGTCTGTCACCACTTTGGAGTCAATTGTGTCGGACTCATATAACTGTGAAGGCTAAGTTGTCTTTTTTTCTTTTTAATTATCATTTAATCAACCTAAAAAAAATCTTTATTGAAAAGGCCAAATAAAGCTCATTTCCAGAGAAAATAGCTTTTGGATTTTCTCTCAGATTAATTTCCCACTCTTCTGATCACAAGACTCGCGAATCTAACGTGCGATGATAAAAGACACTTTTGCAGAAAGGAAGTTCCCGGGTTGTTTTCACGTGCAGTGGGCAGATATTGTCCCCCTTTGCTCGTCAGTGGGAGTGAACCGTGGATGAATCCGGGCTGTTTTCTGGCTTAGAGGGACACCTGGTGGCCGGGTGTGTACCTGCAGCTGCAGGGGGAGCAGGCAGAGCATCCGGAGAGGATTTGGGGTTTTAAAAGGATGACAGCCTCTCAGAGATATTTGATTAAAATAAAGCACCACTGACGCTTTGTTGTTGTTGTTGTTGTTGTTGTTCGCTTTAGTTTACAGTTCAGCTGTCTTTGACCCTGTGAGGCCTTTTTATTACAATTACAAATCACACTGCGTAGCCTATTTTTTTTTATGTGTTTTCCCTTTTTTTGTTTTCGATTCCATTTGTTTTAATGGCTGGTTACTTTAATAAATAACATCTTAATATCTCGGAATCAACCACAACAACAGACTAAACAAAAGCTCCAAATCTCTCGCTGAACAGAGTCTGGGATTTATTAATTATTGGCGGAGGGGAAATGACATCAGGGCTTGTTAGGGTCGTAAGCGAATAACCAATAATTCTCATTCCGTTTCGTTTAGCCGTCATTGATGCTTGTGTGTGTGTGCGTGTGTGTGTGTGCGTGTGCGACAGAGGGCAGCCTGTTCATAACCTCGTAGCTGCGCGGTGTGAACGACCATTGATTAAGAATAATAAGATAATAAGATATAGATACACCAGCGTCGACTGTTTGGCTGTAATATATGCGGCGCTCGTTGGACCGACTCCGGGGAAAACTAAATGTATAATGAAAGCCCATTCGTGAGCAGGAATATACTAATGGAGGAATCTGATGTCTCCTTAATCCTATGTAAAAAGCCTTGTCGTCTCCCCCTATATTGACTGAATTGCTAATTAATGGCCCTCTATGGCGGTGGCCCATTGCGCTCGGTAATCCGCAGAAGAGAGATAAAGCATTCAGAAGGTAGAAATGAAGAGGAAACCGATAATCCACTTCAAGTTTAGTATTACAATGCGGCTGCGAGGGGGGAAAAAGGAGCAACAGAGTGTTCGCTGCTGGGCATAATAAGACATTACAAATATATATATTTTTATGTATATATTATTAGATTTATTTGTAACAAATAGCCTCAGCCTGAAATACAAAACTCTCATTATTAGGACCAAGTTTATCCGGTGCGCGTAATTTTCACTGTTCCTGTTTGCGTCATATATATTCAAAGCCACTGAGAGTGATTTGCACTTTGTCTGACAGCCGGCACTGATAACAGAGTTTGATCAGTAATGTGGCTCCCAAAGTCTCTCCTGCTGCAGTAAACCGAAAATACATTTGTGGAGTCCTCTCTCCTGATTGGACGAGAGTGGGAGCGGGACGCCAGAAAATGTCTTTTCTGTGTACGGCAGAGCGGAGGGCCCATGTTACTGGCAAAACACTCGATGTGAGTGATGCCTGTCTGAGTGTAGAGCTATATCACACTTTTTTTTTTAAATATATATATATATACATATGGGGAAATTTTTTTAAATCAAACTGACAGC
>JAQLOL010000026.1:22136320-22149026 GCA_029783665.1 Naso thynnoides
CAAGTTTTGCATGTTAGTTAAAGCTGCTGTTATTTTTTACAGAAATTCAGCAGCTCTGGCCAATAGATTTTTGGTCTCGTTAACTGTCGCACACAATTTTGCTAAGTCTGTCTTCTCTTGTGTTTTACTTCTTCTCTTCTGTGTTGCATTTTATCATGTCTGCAAAGTTTAGTTTGTTAGATTGACTTAAAGTACAGACTTTATGTTAATTTCTACACATAAGTATCCATTTGTCACTGATGGCATTGAATTCTTTGACATTTAGGCAAACTTGCTGTCCAAATCTTGTGCAATACTTGCATTTATCTATGTAAGCGCTATAGTCATTGTGGTTAGTGTCTGATCATTTTAATAGAGCACTGCAGTATTACTTGTGTGCTTTCACTATTTTTTTTAAAAAATGGTGATAGGTTTTAATAACACATCTTATTGTTGGTGTATATGTCATTTCTTTTCAAATTATACCAGTCATGTCTAACAGTTTCTAGAATTTGAAGAGCAGCGTTGATAATTTTTCGTTTGTTCTGTAAAATTTGGACTGTAGCTGTTAGAGTCATATCTGTCATGTTGCCTTATGAAAACTGAGCCCTGTATCAAAACCTCAACTTCGGTGCACAGCGGCTTACATCTCGCTGCGTTCAACAATATCGCACCAACAAGTCAGTGAACAGGAAAAGCAGTCACAGCTGAGATAAGAAACATCATTCGACCGAGTGATCTAGCCGCGTGAGGGAAAATTTCATTAGAAAATAATTAAACAGTAGTGATTAAATATCAGACTGCTGCATTCTGTCGACAGTTGAGTCAATCACAGTGAGCAGCTGCATTCCAAGAATGCGTTTGGATTCTGTCGTTTTCCCTCCCGTGGTATTGCATTGGATGTGATTCTGTGTTGCATGAAATCTGCTGCAGTTTGAAAATTGCCCGTCACGTATAAAGATTGCCACATTTTGCAGCCTTACTCTCCTCACTCTAAGGCTGTGCCCGCTTTTATGAACACATCCTTAACCTGCTGAATCACTCTGTAGTCTCGCGGACGTCGTCGTTCCTCATTACCATGCAGGTTGCTTCTGTGCTCTGTTTCTAACAAAGCTTTTGGGGTAGATAGCATCCCTGTGGCTCTCAGCACTTCTGATGGATCTCTGGCGGTTTTGCTCCGGACTGATAACAAGCAGTGCGGAGTCTGAGCCTGATGCAGTGGGAATGAGCAATGGAGTCACTGCTGTGTCTGCTGTCCATGTTTATTCCCACTGTTTTTATAATTTAGTAACTGTACTCTTTTTACCATTGTTTTTTTTTAAAATACTGTTGTTAGCTAAATTGAAATAATTGCTTTTTTAAGACTCCATGAGGGATATAAGAACGTAAGCTGTTCCTAATAGCGACTTACATTTGAATTGTGTTTAATAATTTGCTTTCTGTTTCCGAAGCATTGTAGCTCATTGACTAGGGTTAGGGTTACTTTCCAGTGGTTCTTGGTGAATGGAGGGGATGCCTGTTCCTTCCGACTCTCATGTTACTCACTTCAGTCCAAGAGGAGTTCGGCCTGTTGTTCCAGAGATCTTGAGCCACGCTGTTGGATGGATGACACCAGTACATACACCCGTCTTAAATTTGGCATCGGGGTATCACTTCAGCGGTCGTTTGAAGCTTGTTTCCTTTGTCTGTTCTAATAGAATTGATGCAAGATTTGTAATGTGAGATTGTTGGGGTTGTTTTTTTTTTGTTTGTTTGTTTTGTTTTGTTTTTCATCTGAGGAATACAGCTTACGGTCTTTTTCATAGCAGCTTACGTTGATCAGATACAAAGGAGTAATTCATTTCTAGAGTCCAGTATCACAGACAACAAAGGATGCATAGTTTAGAGCCAGAGTACAGAGGATGTTGGAGAGGTTGTTGCAGGTAATGAGAAGCGATTTCACAATATTTATTGAAGAAATAATTTCTCAGGTGTCCACCTGTGGTAGCATGACATAATAGGCTTTCCTCTGCATAGTTTAGCATACAGATTACTAAGGGAAGTTTTATTCTGTGCTAAATCAACCGAGATTACTCCAAACCTAGTTGAATGAAAGCAAACAACACTTTTTCTGATTTAGCCTCATAGAGAAAAATAATTACTTCACAGTGCAGATCTGAAGGTTTTCTTTGATGGTCATGCAGTTGAATATGCAAAGCCTTGGTTCTGCACGCTGCTGCTATTTAAACTATAGCGACACACGATGATGCTGATCGTTCCTGACCTTGTTAACCCAGAGTCCATCCCCAGGGTTGATGTTTGCTCGGCTGCTGTCCTCTTCGCGACTGTCGAGACCAGAGATGAAGATGCGGGTTGTCTCCTCAGGAAATGAGGTCTGCCTGGAGTGTCGCTGTGCTCTGGTTTTGCTCGTACATTTCAGCTGACTGTCAAAGAAAAGCTTAGATGCAAGCAAAGGAAAGAGCAGTTCCTGGTACTGGCTGCTTTATTATGTATGCATTGAGTCTCTCTGCATTTCAATTAAAAATAAATTGGGAAATATGTCGTCCCTCACAAATGTGGCAGAGGCTAAAAACGTGCGCAGACACGATCTCAGTCAGTGGAATAGTACGTTCAGCACGCACTTCTGCTTGATGTACCTGTGTGCCATTATTTAGTGCTAGTAGAGCACAAGATCTCCCAACTTTGATAGCTGCTCATCAGAACATTAGTCAGAATCTCCAGCAGTTTTTTTACAAATTCTGCAGTGTGAACCTTTTAATAAGATAGCAGGACCCTTTATTTCTCCTGAGGGATGTATTTGTCCACCACTAGTGCTAAAAATCGTCAGCATGATGATGACAAAAGCTTCATTCAAGGCCTTTAGGTGTAGTTATGGATTGTTGTGATGTCTTTCACTTTGTCATATGAAAAGAGAGGCAGTGACCTCCTTTGTAGGGTTTAGTGATAAAAGAAATGTGAGTAGAGTACATAGAGAGATGGATTTGGTAAAAATGTGTACATTGAGATTATACAGTACAAGCTTCTTACAAGCTGTTTGTCTTACCGCTTTAAATAAGCATGACTCAAGAGATGTCCTTAAGCACTTAACAGGCTGAAATAATTATCACTCAAGAAAGGTACTCCTCTATTTCCTAGGGGTGGGAATCGCCAGCGGTCCCACGATACGATATTATCACGATACTTGAGTCATGATGTGATGTTATCGCGGTATTGCGACATGTTGAGTATCGTGATTTTCTTTTCACCCTTTTCAACCGCAGATCATCTTTCCAAAGTAAAACTTCGTCGTCATCATCTCTTCCGTCTAATTTGATAAGGTTTTCGGTCTATTCATCTCACATCAGTCATTTTTTTTATGGCTTTTTTTATTACCCCACCAGACAGTGAGCATGTAGCACCATCCAGTGGACTGAAAAACCACTTGAGTTTTATTATTCTATTACCCAAAAAGTTGAGTTTGTATTTTCAACATTTATTAAGAATTTATGAAAAAAACAACACCCCCCGAAAATACTTGGTGTCTATGAATTGACATAATATCATCACAATATATTGCGATATATTGTGGTATTACCCCCCCCCCCCCCCTTTACATTTTCTGAGCAGACAAATTGTTCTTGTGGGAAACCCTGTGCAGAGTGATATAAACCATTGAGTGAGGTATTTGCAGTTGCAGAGCTGGATGGGTGTGTGACTGGCTTGATTATCTCTGGATCTCCGGGTGCTTCCTGAACGACATATTCTGAAATAGCTTGTTTTACTTACAGCACTTCTTGGTCTTCTTCTTTAGTGGCTTGCTGCTCATCCTACACTCTGACAGAGCAACTCCGATGCCTTCGCACTGTCGTAGATACAGACACAACGCCAGGGATTAGAGTTACACACCCTCGACTGAACCAAATGCACACACACGTGCATACACACACCTTATTGAGAATACAGTTGCGTGCGCATATGTGAGAGTATAAACACACACTCCGGTGAGACAGTTGGCACAAGCGTGCAGACTCATCCTCAGACTGCACACTCAGGATTACGTAACGCTTGAAATCTCCTGGACCAGCTAATACAGATCCAAGTTCCACAGCAGGTTATCCACCAGCTTTAGTCAACACTGTCAGTGGGGGAGGGGCGGGTCTATGGGAGCGACAGCCTTATTGTAATATGTACTGTACTATGAGTATAACAGTCTGTATGCGAGAATGCAGACCACCTGAACCACAGACATGTACTACACACCTGCCCCTGTTGTGATATATACAGTTACAGTACTTTATGCTTATGTCTGTACCTGCTGGTTCAGCGTATAATTGTATATGGTGTCTAATCCTGTTCCTCAGTGGCACTTATCTCTGTTGGTGGGGTTAGAATAAAAACACCTCTGCAGCCTGCTCAACTACATACAAAGTGAAAACCTTATTTTGACATTATTGTAGGATGTATTGTAGTGTAGAATGCTTTGTTTGGCCTGATTTGTTGGCCTTGTATCATTATATTCTTGATATCTCGGATGTCTCAGATTAGGGATGGGCACGGTTAATTGATCGATATGTTGACCGTTGAGAATTTTGTTGATCACGTGAAAGTTAATCGATCTAACCTTGATGTCAAATAGAGGTTGTGTGAGTCTCAAAGCAATGCATAGAATTTCACAATGTGGCAGCAATGAGACATCTTACTAACAGGGGGGTGACGTGTAACACATTTTTGGAGACGGCAATAGAGGAGATACTAAGCTGCCTATGAGCTGCCGTCGATGTCAAACGTAAACGTGAAGGGGTCAAGGAGAAGTTTAGCGTGTGACCATTCTGAACTTAAAAAAAATGACGAAGTTTGTCGTAAACACTGCAAAGCTGCGTGTAAGTACGACACGAAAACGACCCCAGTGATGTACCACTTGAAGAACGTACGTCCGACCCTGGTTAACCTCAACGCAGCCTCCTCTGAACCTCCCGTCACCTTACCTAGGGCTCGGCAGTATATTGATCTTGTATCGTAATACGAGACAATATATTGTTACATTGTGATGTGGCGTAAGTGTTCTTTTCCTGGTAGAAAAGGCTTCATTACAGTGAAGTGATGTGATTTTCTGAAATTACCAGACTGTTCTTGTTGTTCTTTTATTAACCCTTTATCCACTTATCCACGTTACTGATGATTATTTATCCAAAAAAAATTAATTGGGTTAATATTTTGTGAAATCACCAATAGCCATCCTTACAATGCTGTCTCAGTGTTGAGGTATTTGGTCAGAAATATTGTGGTATTTACTTATTTTATCACCTTAGCTGCTCACACCCCTTAGATGCAAGTGTGCGTACAAGTTACACTCACAACCTGCATGATCAATGATAATCTATCAACTGATATGAAACTTCACTTGGTTTTTTTTAGCTTTATTGCCCAGGCCTAGTCATAGCACGGATGAGACATGATACTCAAAACTATCAGCCCTAAGTGGTATTATATTTTTTGATTAAGTTATCAGTGTTTGATATGATTGTTTTTTGGAATCGTTTCATAAAGGCTCGATTGTTGCGCGTTCGCTCATTGATAGTTGTAGCCTCGGGCTCGGCTGCTTTTACGAGCACTGCGCATCTTTTTCGTTTAAGTTAAACAGTTGAACTTTAACTGCCTTGTCTCAGAGGATTGTTGATGGTCTATCAGTTCTTCTTGGAAAATAAACATCATTGAGGAAAAATGTTCTGTACTTTGTATTTTCTGCCAAAGGCATTTTTTAATATACACGAAAGTGAGGAAGAAATGCCAGGGACAAATTGACTCGCTAACCGAGCAGCTCTTGAATTTTGTCTTGGTTGTACACTTAGGTCGTGGTCTCTCAAACTGGTGGTTTTCTTGTAAACATGTTTTTTAACAAAATAAGGCAAATCTGATTTGTTATACACAAACAGTGTATGATTTGTGTTTTGAGCCTGAAGTCTTTGTAACAAACAGAAATGTTAAATTTCAGTTTATTTCAGTATACAAAGCTCAAAGGAAGTTAAAAGTCCGTGTGAACTCTTCAAACATACGTATTCTGATTTATGCAGCAGATCTTTGGCACCTAAAATTCTCTTAGCTGAAAAAAAAAAAAGAAAAAAGCAGCCGGTTTGCAACTTTGCAGCAAGCAAGAAATCTCTGCTGATTCTGTTGCTATTGGCACTACATGCTGATTCTCCCCAAAAGAGCTCTGACGCTGTAGTTTTTCATTTGTGCCGCTCTGGCTCCCTTTGACAAAAAGCAGAACACACACTAATATTTAGCCCCATGACATTGTGACATAAGTCAGGATCATAAGTGCTACATCCAGTTTGTTGTTTGTCTGCATGAAGCTTTGTTTGTTTTTAGCAATAAAACCTGTTTTATTATTAATGTATGATTTTATGTGGTGTCAACAGTTTTAGCTCCTTCATTAGTTTGTTTGTTTTAAATTATTTGCAAAGTAAACATAGAATTAATACAGTGCTCCTTGTTTGATGAGACAGATGAGAAGCTGCAACCAAAGAAATATTGTCTATTTTAATTTAACTAATTGATACATTTCCACCAAATGGATCATTAAGATTGCTAATGTTTTTCAGTAAGAATCCCCTAAAAATGTAAAACAGATAATGTGGCAGTTACATTGACAGTATCTTGATGCTTAAGTTGGCCCAAAGTATTTGTTTCTAAAACGGTAGAATTCGGTTTAGAAAAGCCAGAAATCTCTGAAGCAAATTCTTAATGCTTGGTATCAGTCAAATACTCAGCCGTTTTCTTTCAGCAAAGCAGTGATAGTATTTCTTTTGGCCTTTTGTATCATTAAAAAATTGAATCAGTTTTGGTTTGGATTTTATTTTGTAAGAAGTGCAGTTTGTTGGGGAAAGTCCAGTTTGAAGTTTCATCGTCTACTATAATATAATTATTTCCTGAGCGAATCTGAATACTGGAGGTCAGGACTAGAGCTGCGGAGGCACCAGGGTGCATGAAGGGATGGTGTGAATTCACACTGATGCCTCAAATAGATTCCTGTGATTGCAGACATGGCTTCACTGCAGCTGGCTGCTCAGAGCCTGCGTGAATACGACTGCGGTACCTCCTCCAACAACTTGTCAGCTTTGACCATGCCCTTGGGTTTCTTTGCTCTTTGTTATTTTTTTCTGACGGCAGTGTAATCCATCTTCTATGGACTGTATGCTGCAGTCGGCCATGGGCATCTTGTCCTTTGGCTGAGTCAACTTGCCCCTGATGATAATAGAACTTCCCCCTAAATACCTCTGTGCACGGGTTGGATGATAAGGGTGTTTTCCCATTAGGCACGATTGATTGGTACCGTGCCCGAGCACAATTGCTCCCCTCTTCCCTCTCCCCCACCAGACAGCTTTCACATTAGTAATGTCGTTCCATGCCCGAGTACACTAACATTTGCACAAAGTCTGATACAGTAGGTGGCAGTATGCACAAAGTTGTTTTACAATCCGCTAATACGCCCAAAGAAGAAGATTTAGCCACTTTTTTTTTTTTTTCTCAAACCAATATAATGGAATATGTTTTTAAATGTAAGCATTAAAAAAAACCCAATTTTTCTGGTTCCTTCTTTACATGCACATCAGTGAAATGCCACGCCATGGTTGCTAGGCAACAAGAGTGGTGTGTCTTGACACAATTAAACCTCCTTTGACATCGCAGCCCACTTCCTTGTTTGGACACGGTTGCTTTCACATCCTTTGGATCGGCCCAAGTTCACATGAGTTGTGCCCGAGACCACCTTTTCAGGCCCAGTCCGGTACGCTTGTATTCACAGTAATCAGATGAACTGGACTTTGGGGTCAGTTGTACTAGGATCCGGGCTCTGATCCCTAATGTGAAACCACCCTGAGATTCATTGCAACTTGACGATTCATCAGTTTGTCGATATTATCAGCCGATATTGTCCCGTTGCAGATATATCTGTTAATGTTCTCCGATATGCGCCAATATCAGAACTATTTTTTAAGTCTGGAAAAAAGCTTGGAACTAGTAATGTCCAATGGTGTAATTATGCAATTTTGTCCAGCAGAGGGCGTTTCCCCATTTAATAAGTAATAAATGATGTGTTTACTGTTTGGTGCACTGCTGTTTGGGAAAAAGATTGATTAAAATGTAAGTAATCCTGCCTCCATTACACGTCTTTGTCGCAAGTATTTGATGACCACATTCAACTGATATTATTATTTATATATAATATTGGCTGAATGTATCAGATAGGGTGGGAATCCGCCCCAAAATCCTTTATCAGTCAGGCCCTAGTTTTCTGTATCCATAGTCTTAGTCCTGTATTGGCTTGTATTCAGTTTTACATAAACCATTTTAGTCTTATTATATTCACTCACACAATAATTCCAAACCAATCAGTCATCTGTCAAATTTTTATACTCTCTGTAGCAGAGATATGGTCACCAAACTTAGGCCAAGTATCACTCCGTGACCTTTGACCTTCTCGCTTGGATGGCAGGACACTGAAGGGCATTCCTGAGATTGTCCCTCCTCTTCTCCCCCCCTCCTTCCGTCCTCACAACAGTATGTAGGCCACTGTGCATTCTGTGTTGTTCTGTTCCGCTCCCTTCTCGTGTAGGTTAGAAACAGTGATGTCATTCTGCAGTTCGACCCCGTTGTCATTCTGTGACAGAAGCTCGTTTTGACTTTGACTGGGCCGCTTTGTCCTTTGTTCTGTGGAGGTGGCCTAAAAATTCCTTTGTGGGTTTCCTCCAAGAGCAGAAAGGTGGCATCCTTCATTCCAGGAATACTGAAGCACAATCGGGCCCATTATTTGAAACAGTGGGGATGCTGGAAGACAACATACAGTATTGGAATCTGGTTAAAACGTAACTGCCAGTCTGTATTCATCTTAACGTGACACGCTTGTAAGTAAGAAAAAGAAATGTCTTTTTTATACACAGTCTTACTCGGTACAACTAAGTGAAATTTGCACTCTACATTTAACCCATCCCTGAGCAGCAGTGGGTAACCACCATGCGACGCCAGGGGACCAACTCCAGGTCTAAGCCACTGCCTCAGTTAAGAGCACTGACATACATTTTTTTGATGGTAGGGGAAACCACAGCATCCTGAGGAAACCACCGCAAGCACTGGTAAAATATGCGAACGCTACAGAAAAAGGCCCTGCCTCAGTCAGTCCTTCAGCTGTGAGACAGCAGCGGTAACGCCTCAGCCACTACAGGGCCACAACAGAACAAACTGGAAGCTTTTCTGTGACACAGATGTAGTAGTGAATGGTTCTCTGGTATAAATTTTTCATTTCCCGTGCGTCACGCAGCCCCGTTTCTCCGTTTCATTTTAAGTAGCTGAGAAAAATGTTCACACTTTGTTTTCTGTTTTGCATATCTCCATACCTGCAAACAGCAGGTTTGCTGTTACTGTGCTCTGCCGAGGCTGCAGAACAGAACAGGATAGATTCCTGTTCAGCTGCATATGTCACGGTTGTGTGACAAATGTTTGCTTGGGCAGTGAGTTGTGAACACAACGCTTGACAAGTGTCCTAGCGTGCCGCTTAAAGACAACTGACCGTGGATGGACGATTCTGTTCAGAAAATTTACTTGACTTGCGTAGAATCAAATACTCAGGCTTTAATTAGAATCTTTTATTTCAGTCCTTTCCACTGAGTAATACATTTTAATTTGGTGATTAATTTCAATGTCACATTCTCTTGTATAACCTCCAAGCTGCAGCACAGAGAAATACAGTTTGACTCCCCAGGCGAGTTTTATGCAACTCTTTATCCCCATGGCTCTTGGTCCCAGAGCTCCCAGAATGCCTCATTCCTCGTACATATGGCCTTTCCTCTGAGAGCTAATTTAATGTGTTTGTTTCTTTATTTACTTTCAAGGGTGCTGTAGTACACACTTCCTTTCTCTCGCACCACCCTACAGTCACACATATTCCTTTACCTCTGTGCTCCATAGATGAAATTTATTGAACTGTTCTTACATTCTTAAGTTTATTTTACTTAACTTTTTTTTTCGTCTAATGCTGCTCCAAACTCTTCCCCTGCTCCCCGTCCAACAGACCAAACAGTGTTTTTTTGGACAAAGCTGCTTTAGTTTTAGGCAGCGTGCCCCAAATTGTCTGTCGGTCCTACTCAGCATCCAGTCTGTCAAGTCGGACCACCTGCGCTTTGTGTTTGTGCTGAGGACTTGGAAATGCTTCTCTTTAGATTTAGTTTAGCCAGGTGGTGCAAAAGCACAAGCAGCAGTGATGTGCATAAAGTGTGTACTTACAGTGTTTGTGCTGATTTACTGATTAATTGCTGTGCGTTTCTCACATGTCAGGTTGATCTTATGCTGGTTTGTTATTTCTGTTGCATTCCTGCATTTTCTTCTGATCGACATTTATAGCAGGACGTCTTTTTAAGCAGTCGACTACAAGCTGCTCAGAGTTTACATTATGTGATCCCACGACTAATTGCAGAGCATTGCTGGAAAAAGTCCGAACAGTAACCAGCACATTAGCCTCTTTGAAGGCAGGGGGAGTCATAAAGAGTCATGTTAATCGCTTTGCTTTTATGTGTTCACAGGAAGAAGTCCTTTCTCTTCTCTGCGCTCTACGCTGCCTTTATCCTCGGGGGTCGCCATGTCATGAAACAGAGAGAGAAGTTCGAGTTGAGGAAACCACTGGTGCTATGGTCGCTCACACTTGCTGTATTTAGGTGAGAAAGCCTGAACCTTAGAAATGGCAGCCAACAAATCAAAAATAAACACCATTTAAATGGGCTTACGACTGTGGCCTGATTTAACGACACTGTAAAATCTGCAAATCTTCTCCAGCTAATATTTCTCTAGCTTTGCTTTTAACAAAACATTTTCTCCGGATCTTTAAGTAGACAGACACTTGATGAATATCTCTGTCATGTCAGGGCTATGGTGACTTTTGCGCCTGCATCTGTGCACATTAATTTTCCATTTCATTGACTCAAACTGGTCCTTTCCTTGTGGTTTTCCTTTGTTGAGCAGTTGGTCAGTGTGGGGAATAAATTAGACCAGCTTATTGATGGGCTGTCATCTTTTCTTTGTTTGAATTTTTTTTTTTTTTTGGTTGCAAGTTGGTATAAATACAATATGTAATTACTTAAAAATTATACAAATCTGATTGTTATCTTGTCTTTATAGTATGCCTTTTCTATCCAAAATGCAGAGTGAATCCATCACATCAGACACTTCCAGCAAAGGAGGCAAGCAGATAATTGTTACGAAGTCAAACCTCTTTACACATCAAGTACATCGTGTGTAACATTTTTATTAAATTGCTTGGGGGTTGATTAACAACTAGATTCCTGGTTTATGTCAAACCAACTTATATAGTTTGATTCACATGAGATTATGTGAGGGGTCTAATAAAAGGAGGGTTTGGATATGTAAAAAGTGCTGCATATTGTAACACATTAAAACTGCAGCTGATATTGAAACACATGGACTTTACATATTAATTAAATTACAAAATAACCCCAAATTTTCCCACTTAATGATTTTTTTTATGTTTGCTTTGTCTCTCTGTCCTTGTAGTATATTTGGTGCCATCCGTACTGGGAGTTACATGACGTACATCCTGATGACGAAAGGGCTTAAACAGTCAGTTTGTGACCAGAGCTTTTACAACGGGCCTGTCAGCAAGTTCTGGGCATACGCCTTCGTACTTAGTAAAGCACCAGAACTGGGTAAGTGGAGACCTTTTCCTGCCGGGTCTGTATATGTGACCTGTAAACCATGTTGCACAAGTAAATTAGCCAATCGCTAAGTACGGTTTTGTTCTGGATTCATTGTCATATCATCCTTCATGAAGCTGGTGCTCTTTACTGATGTTGCTTTCAGACAGCTTAGACTTACTGCCCAACGGCAGTAAGTAATCTGAATTTATATTATAACTTTTCTGTTGTCACTTGTATTGTAACCCTGTGTTAAACTAATCACATAATCATTAGACTGAAACGATTACAAACAGACCTTTAGTATGCTCCTGTAAACAAGGTGTGATCTCACAAAAAGCGTGCTGTGGCTGACACTGTTACCGCATGCACACACGCACATAGTGATCGTTGGCCTTGTTCAGACTGATTGCCCAAATCAGATATTTGGCATATTCAGATTATATTTAGATTGATTATAGTAAAGCTGAACAGCAACAAAAAAATCACATGAAGTCCGATTCTTGCAAATCACACCTGAACCACATGGCGAGGTGGTTTGAAGTGTGATTCCAATCAGATTTCTACAGATGCGTCTTTAGTCTGGAGGCTTTGGTCATTCAAATCAGATTTTGGAGGACCTTTTGTGTCACTTTACAGGTATTGTGTACCTGAATGAAGTATTGTGATGGACAAGATGGAGTGCGAGATGGCCACAGAGCCAGATAAATGTCCCACGGTGCATTCTAAAATTTGCACTCATTGTCAAATGTCTCAAGGAAGACATGCTGTCACCGGTTACTGCTTTGTGAACGGCGCCAAACCTCTGCTGCACAGTGAGGCCTGCCGTGACTGCAGCACGGAACATCGTAATGTTCACCGGTCTGTTCTATCACTGACCCCGAAAATACACTGGATGCGGAACGGCTCCGGAACGACAGCGTACTCCGCTGTCCGCCAACTTACACAGGATCCGTTTGTGATGCGCACTGGTGCGGCTCCGCCAGACACCGAGGACGCACAAGATCTCGTGGTTTCACGCATAATCACGCGATATTGACGGCTGTAGT
>JAQLOL010000026.1:22157711-22175423 GCA_029783665.1 Naso thynnoides
GTCGAGTATTCAGCGTTTACTCCTCCTCGTGTGACAGCTCTGCCGTACGTCACTTCCACATAACCGCAGAAAAGAACAGGGTCTGTTATTTGCATTTAATTGACAGGATTATGAAAAAGTTGTCATTAGGTATGTGGATATATTTTTAAATTTTTTAAATAAAATCTACAGAAAACGTACTATATTGTGATATATGTCATTATTGAAATGCGAAAGTGACCATAAAGTGATGGAGGATTTTGTCCGCATCGCCCAGCCCTACTTTGATTTTACACACGTGGCCCTCACACTTCCTCCTGGCCACTTCTGTCCGTGGTCATATTAAGCTGCCAGTGTTTTTCTCTGTGCTTAACACATTGCTCAGTTCGTCTTGAAAATTAAATCACCACATTAAAAATGTTTGGCTAATGCTATCAGATATCCTTCTTGTGTTTACAATAGCTTTAATAAACAAACCTGTCAATGAACTGTCAGTGTGTGTCAGAAATCTGCAGTTGAGAATAGCAAATTGGATTTTTGTTAAAATTGCCACAAATGTCTGTTAGCGCGCTAACACTTTTTGTCATATTTTTCTCATTTGTGACGTATGTCATTAAGGAAAGAAAGTCTTCATTTGCAGTTTTTAGGACAGCCAGATGTTACAGTCTGTGTGCATTCAGGGACGACATGACTTCAGATCAGTATCACAATTATTTCAAAATTAATCCTCAATAACAATTTATGAACAATTATTTTATAAGCTTTTTTTTTTACATAGCTGAACTGCTGATATTTTTTTATCCGTGTAGCCCATTTGTAAATGCTCGTGTTAGCGACAGCTGCTCGGTGGAGGCACTTTGACGTTTGTTGGTCTCTCTTTTTTTTCTTCTTTTTTTTTTTTTTGAGCCATGCACTCTTTGTGCTCGGCCATGACTGAGCTTGAAGTGATTAAATAAGTTTGTGGTTTTACATTTGGCTGCTGAAACTGTTTTTACCACTGTGCGTACATTTGATCTCTCACACCTGCGTCACATCTGAGGCCAAAATGTGTCCACACAGCCGACGGATGCTGCTTTCTTTTTAGGTGTGAGTTGGTCAAGTTGAGGCGTGCTTGTCGGCTCAGTGTCAGCGTTTTTGTCGTCATGCTGCCAGCTTATTTTACGTAAACTCAGACGAAGAGGCGATGGGGTGGCAGCACGTGACCAAACACAACTTTTTTTTTTGTTTTTTTTTTTAAAGGGACAGTTCATGAATGTACATATTGGAGGAAAAATTAACCGACTTAACAGACATAAGCAACATAAAGTCGGTGAGGGGTTTATAATGTCGGCTTTCTGTTGAGTGCCCGACACTTGTGTGCGTTTAGCTCAACAGCTCTGCCAGTCTCTGTTGAACTAAGAAGCAGAGGACTCTGGGCTGGGAGTCTGTGGCGGTTTGAAAGATGTAAAAGTACACGAGCTTGACAATGATGGACTTAAGTGATGGTCAGTGGGTTGGGTGGTCTCCATGACGACAGCAGACACCATGGAGCACTCGTACCCTCTGTTGTGTTTGGACAATGTTCCTGACTCTTCGGCCGCAGGGTTTTCACCTGGCAAAAACACATTGTAACTTGGGAATTAAGTCAAAATCAAAATAGCCTAGTTGCAGATTTGTCTTAGCTGAAGGTAGAAAACTTGGTATTAAAACAGAAGATAAATGCCAGTCTGTATATTTTATTTTAAGGTACCTGTTTCTGAAGAGCAGGATGGACAGACGGCTCTCCTGGGACAGCCCAAAGCAGGGATGGCCATTCCTGACGTACTGTTTTCGACCGCCATGTAGAACTGCAGAACCATCAAACGATTCATAAAGAGGTTTGTGAGAATTTTTTAGAAGTGTAGCTCAATTTATTATCTTGCCATGGCGCCCTTAAGAATGTTTAGGTTAAAAGGACTCTGAATTTGCATCAGTTTGATCTGAAGTGATGTAGTATGTGATGCAAAGACAAAAATACAGCTCCACCTTGATTTATTCTCACATATTCCTGGTTTAGTGCATGACCTCTTGTACTCAAAGAGGGATTTATGAGCTTGCTGATAATGCTCTTACCTGAGGCGCGCTGGTAGTAGTGGACTCTGACATGCTCTCATCTGTCACGCTGGTCTCACTCACATTATCCACTGAGGGCTGTTTGCGGAAGAATTTCCTGGTCCTGCTTGGAGGACAGCAAAAGCAGACATGCAGAATTTTCATTTATTTTTAAATCCCAAGGGTCCTCGAAATTCACTCAGCACATAAATTAATGTGAATAGTCACACTCACATGGCCTGTTGGTGGTTTTAAAGTCATGGAAGTGGGGCCCTCGTAGAAAAGTTACACATTCAAAATCAGCACGGAAAGACATTAAAAAAAAAATTGAGCTGTGCTAAATTTGTCCAAACAACTTGTTGACCAGAAAAGATACATTTAGGTCTAGTTGCACGACTCTTTTAGTGTGTGTATTCTTTTCAGTGAAACTGTACGTCATAACCTTTAAAAGACACAGCATGAGAAGGGAGTTGTGTTCTTTTTTTTTTTTTAGCCCATTTTGCTGTGTTGTGACTGTATGATACTTATGTGTGCGTGTTGCAGAGGAAACTAAACCACCAAACTCAAAAACTGTGTAAGTGCACTTGCAGTCAAGTGCAGAAGGCAATTTGAGACAGAGCTATTGGCGGCCATGTAGCGTTTCCACTGGGGTCATACCTCAGCAGCTCCATTTTGTAGCTGAGAAATGACCTATTTTTATGTGTAATTGCTGTAGAACAAGCTAAACCAAGCATGTAATTGAAAGCGTGCCACTACCACAGGGGAGCCCAGGCTCCGAACGTTAGGATGTAGTAGGTGAAGGGTAGGGGTGTGCTTTGAGAGTCAAAAGAGTGAAGAATGCCAACAGCCTTGTCCATAAGCCAGGGAAACAACCGTAAAACAAATCAGCTACTTAGAGACGGCTCAGGTGGAAATAAAAGGGAGGAGGGATCGCAGTAGTTTACATATGCTCCTCTCTCAGCCAACCAGGGTTGCACGCGGCCATTCGTTCCACTTGTGATCTGCTCCTCGACACCCTGCTGTCGCGCCGAGACCCTTACATTACACGGCTCACGCCACCCTGGGTTTGATAGACACCTCGAAATGCTGTCATCTCATTCATTGTTGGAGCAGCTCCTCCCCGGTTGTCTGTGCTGCCCTGTGCTTCCTCCGTCCAGAAGACTGAACACAGCACTGCTTATAGCAAACATCATTGTTGTAATGCATGCACCAGCACACGTTGGCATATGTGCAGACATACATAAAAAAAAAAACTAGTCCAAGATTACATTATTAATATAATTACTCCTCTTGCCTTTCTTTTTTTATCATACCTTCTATCTTCACTCACTCTTTCCTTCATTTTGCATTGCACTTTTGTGCGCCGTGGCTGTCATTTACCACATCTCCTCCTCCTCCTCCTCCTCCTCCTCCTCTCTCACCCGTAGCAGTAGGTGACACAGGCAGCAATGGAGAGCAGGGACACAAGGACCACCATGCAGGCTGCAATGACCACGTTTCTTCTCTTCTCCTCCTCAGCCTGCTGAAGCTCCCACCACTCCAGGTCGCTGAACTGACAGCGCTCCCCCACGTAGCCTGACACACAACTGCAAAAGTTGTCCACAAAGTCAGAATTTATGGTCATATTTAACTTTACAGCCATAAATGGGAAAGAAAAGATTTAAAGAAGCACAATTATGTTATAATGATCATAGTCTATTATTCACAAGCATGTGAAACCTTCAACATAACACAATGCAAACTTTTTTTTAAAAAAACATACATTTAGAATTTATTTTCTTTAGTGGCTTATGACGAAGGTTCTGTTTGCGTGTGACTGCAGTATATGTAACAGTAAAATTCATGGTACAAACAGGGCTGAGTACTACAAGGGAAAAAGCTTGCTAGCTTGTTAAAATAGTTTTTTTCCTGTTGTAAAAACCTCTTTTTGAGCTTCATATATTTGCATCATTCAAGATCACGTTAAGGAAATGTTGCTGCTCGTCTACTTGAAAAATCTTGTTCATAAAATGTGAAGTGTTGCATGTTTGTACCGACATGAAAAGGTCAAACTCCGAATCCTCTTTTCCGTTTAACAGTGGCTGTCGTGCTGCGCTGACTGTAATCATGGAACAATAGTGACACCTACTGCTTGTCAGCTGAAGTAACATTAGAGGTGAGCTGATGAGAGAGAAGCCACCAGAAAGCCTCTAATGTCTGCCGCAGGCAGTGTGGGCCTTTTATGAGAGATTACTTAATTGTAAAGTGTTTGTGAAGCGCTGCTTGAAAAGAAAAGAATCTTCTGAAGAACATGTAAACACTTTTCTTAATTACAGTTTGAGTGAAGGCATGTTTTTGAGTGCAGCTCTTCATTGTAAAGGCTCTAAAAACCATTAAAACATTATATAATTGAACTTAACTACTACAGAACAAATGACCAAATAATGTTCTCTCGGATTAGTGGATTACTTATGTCACCTCTGAACACAAGATATCAGTAAACTGCTAAACTTGGAGGTCAGAGGTCACACTGAGGGGTCACACTAGAGGGGTTGTTTACTTGCAAGCGTAAGATTCCATTTCAGGGAAGTAGAAGCAGACGCCCTGGTACAGACAGTAGGACTCATGGGTGGAGGGGCAGCTCTGTACTGAGTTACTGTTGTGGTGCCTGGTGGTGACATCAGCAGGGCTGCCAGTCGTCACCCATGGCAATGTGGTCTGCAACTCTGAGGAGAATTGGAATTATACAGATAGATTATATGGCAATATTACCAGTATTACTCAGATGGTACTTGTGTTGAATATGTAGATTCATACTGGATGTGAGCGTTGACTCTAAAGATTTTCAGCCTAATCTCTCACATCTTTAAATATTACACCTGTTGATCAGTAGCAATGAACATACACTTACCCTGGTTTCAGCATCTGACACATTTTTTTTCTAGTGTTTTCATCGTAGCAACAATGGCACAGAAAACGATATGTGCCATGAAAAAGCGATACACACCTTGACATGTCCGTCCACTGCCGTGATATCCAGCTCGGCACTTGCAAAGATATTTTCCCAAGGTGTTTTGGCATTCTGCGTTTTTGTCACATTTGTGCGCTCCTTGTTTACACTCATCAATATCTAAAAAAAAGGAGAAAAAAAATGTTGTTTTTTTTAATGATCTGAAAATCGCAGGCTACTATTTATATTGCCAGCTCATCAAAATAAACATTTTCTTCAGCACTGCAATCAAAACAAGATCTAGTGTTAGTAACCACCCAGCCAAAATTGAATGATTAAAAAAGTCAACTATATATGTCCTGTATTTATATTTATATATACAAAGTCGCCAAATGCATAAAAATACACAAAACACACCCAAGTGCTCTTAAAAGTAACTTCAAGCCAGTTTTATGACAAATAATGTGACAGTGTCATCTGAACGGAACTTTCAGTTCATTTTCTGATAACAGAGAAGAGCCTTCACTAAACATCACCCAAAATAAAGGACGTTCAGTATAGGAGAGAAATATTCGGCTGGTTCGGTCCAGCCAAAAAAACAAAACAAAAATAACAACAACAAAAAAGAAGACTGAAATTTCTGTATAACTAGGCTTACACTTCTCTGGCACTCTAGTGAAGATGGTAAAGTATTTATTTATTTATTTATTTTCTTAAATTAGTTTCACCTGACCCCTGACTGCTGCACACAGACAAACCCAACGAACACTCAAACCCGTCTGCAAAGGAAATAATAAATCAAATTACCGGAAGAGTTTCAACTTTCAACTTTCTTTTCGAGTATTTTGACTTGAGTTGCAGTCATAAATAGAAAATGTGTTTAGTTTTGTTTCCAGAGCAGCTCTGCCTCTGTGAAATGTTTTTTATTTAAAACCGTTTTCTGCTTCATTCACAGTGCTGTTGCTTATGCCAAAATGTTTTTTTCTTTTTAATATATATATAAATTCCAGCTGGAGTTAGTGATAAACAAGTCTCTGTGTATCAAGTGTAATCCTATAAGCTTTCTGCAGGATATGTTACTTCATGTCATACACATTCATAGTACAGGAACTTAAATACTCACCTGCACACAACCGTCCATCACCTGTAAAACCCTCTAGACACACACAGGTCGGGCTGCCGGCAGTCTGCAGGCACTGTGCATTCACATCACAGCGCATTGAGTAACACTCAGTCTGGTCTGACGGAGAAGGGAACATATAGACTCATAGCATGTAGTCAGAGTAAGATGTTGAATTGAAAGAAGTACCAGTGAGGCTACGCTCTTACCTGAAACCATCTTGTCTGTGAAGACACTTCGCTCAGAGTCTGTCGTGGCCGCGGCCTCATCAGTTGACAGCGCAGGTGTTGTCAGGGGCGTGCTCTCATCATTGAATGTTTTGTTTTTTAAAGATGTTAAATCAGCGGATTCACTGTCTTCAGATTCTACACAGAAGGATTTAACTGGTTAGCGTAAGCTTTCAACATTAGGCAGTTTTATTTAATATCTTATACAGATGTAGCACCTTCTGTAAGATAGATGACAGTAAATCACCTGCTGTTCCGTCGGGAGGATCGACAGGCAGGCAACTCTTTCCATCTGCTGATAGGACGTAGCGTGACAGACAGGAGCAGTGAGCGAACCCCAGTTTGCTTTCACACACCTGGGAACAGCCTCCATTCAGGTGAAGGCAAACGTCTGCCCCTGAAGATGCAGATGGACACAGGAAGGCTCAGTCATAATTTTTTAGAATGGGTGGATTTTTCAAAAGCTTGTTTTGTGTCTCGCCTACATTAAAAATGATCATCTACGATCACTGAGCATGAAGAATGAGTGTGAAATATTAACTAATTTGTTAAGTCAATGTTTTTGTAAATTAAATACTTTTAAGGTTAGCAGTCACTGACTTGTGGTAGACTGACAACAGCTAAAAGGGGCAGAGTGTGCTTCTCATAATGTACGGTGTTTAAACCTGATCTTTTTTTTTCAATCTTGCCTTTGACATCACCTTCTATAGAGTTGTTAGATCTAGTTGGTTCAAACTTTAGAGTTAAATTTTTGAACAAAATAATTTTCTAAAATGAATCCCTGTTGTGTTTCTGTACCTGGTTTAGCCAGGGGATGAACCACCACGATGGATGCTGGTTGGACCATGTTGCCATGGATACTTTGCAGTTTTTTCCCCGTCCGCTTCTGCACACTCCTCAGCTGCTGCTGCTCCCGATCAGAAATCCACAACCTGTCCTCAAACACCGCCAGATCAAAAGGTCGACCTGGACGAGTCGGACCAGAGGGAGAGAAGCGTGGAGCTCATTAGGTGAGTCAAGGCCTGAACTGTTTTGTATCTTGGGTTTAATATCAACGTGGGGACCGTCTTTTTGTCAGTACAGTGTACTTGTGCATGTGTATGTGTCACACAAGCCTCACCTACTTGGTTCTCTAACAGGACGTGTCGGTCTGAACCATCCAGGGCTGCCGTCTCCACCAGGCTTCTCCTCTGGTCGCACCAGAACAGACGATCCTCTGTGAAGTCGATGGTCAGGCCGCTTGGTGACACAAGGTTGGTGCTAGCGATGACGACGCGATCGTTTCCCTCCAATGAGGCACTTTCCACGACGGGCTGGATGCCTATATCAGTCCAGAACAACTTCCTCAAAAATTAAAAAGAAGAAAATTAAAAGCACATCGCAAAGTGGACGTAGGAGATTTATTAATCCCCTAGAGCCTCCACTGTGTTCATCATAACAAATAAATTACATGTTGCCCTCTGACCGATAATAATGAATGTTAGATGCAAATTATAGAATAGATTTTGTTTTTTTTCACAGCGGGTGGTGTAAGGGCAACTTATTATTGTACAACTTCAAAAATCAAGAGCAGTGGTTAATTTTTCATTCCTTTCCATAAAGATCCGCACAGCCCAAATCAAAGTTAAACAAATCTAAACTTTCAGTGACTGGCTTCGCTTGGCCCAACTGGTCACAGTGCACCACATACAAAAACTTCTGCTATCATGTGAATACGTTATGAATCACAGAGTGAAGCTGCTGCTGTTCATTTAAATCAGATGAAACCCTTCAAGATTAAATGATTTTAGTGTGTAGTAGTCTCTGAAACTAACGTTCACGTATAGCTACACTCACTTTGCCAAAGGATGAACTGCGATTCCTCTCGGTTTTTCCAGCCCTTTGTGTACAATGGTCTCTCTGTTCAGTCCTGCCAAGGTACTGCAGTCAACAGTTGCCAGACTGGAGGACAAAAGTTTACACAACTGTAAAACATACAATGAAAGCCAAATGGGGGGAAAAAAAAAAAGCCATGAAAACAACTCAAAAATGGACTCAGACGCCAGTGAAATGCCTCCCTGCATTTGTTTGAGGTTTAATTAAAACAAAACAGATAAATATAATCTAATATTACCTACGTATCAAGTGCTACATCAACAGAATGTAGTCCTACATAAACACATTGAAAAGCAACTGTCAGATATACAAATGGCTGTGTGGGAAGTTAAAACCTGGAGCACTTATATCCTCATATTTACTGGCTGCAAACACCACGCACCCGTTATCTGTCCAGTACATCCTGCGGTGGACCCAGTCAATCGCCAGTCCTTCTGGAGAGTCCAAACCGTCAGAGACAAGAACAAGTCTGGATCCACCGTTCAAATCAACCCGCTCAATTGTCTTCTGGAACGTACTAGCAAAGTACACCTTCAAAATACAGGAATAATAAATAAATAAATAAATAAATAAATAAGCAACTGCATTTTTACGAAGAATAAACAAGAGGTAAAACATTATATAAATATTCTTCCACACCATGGAAAAATAATGTATATCAATTAAAAAAGTAGAAAGTATGTATTTTTTTCCATTTAACATTGGAGAATCATTCAGGCCATGAAATTGCAGTCTTTGTCCACTAGGTGTCACTGGAAGTCTTCAACAAAACCTGAATCTTGTTTACCTAAATTCTGTTGCACCAGAGGACTTAGAAGGACTGAGGTTATTATAAAATACATATTCATATGCTGCTTCTATTGTTTCTATTTAAAAAAAAGGGGAAACAAAACGGCAGTAAAATATTAAAAGGGTTTTTTTTCATCCTACATTGTTCTGCACGGGGTCGTAGTCCAAAGCTACGATTGTTCCTCTGGGCTCCTCAACAAGGATTTGATCCCCAGTGCCATCAGGATTAATTTGTCGAACATCCACTAGATTGGCAACTAATAGATACGGCGGTGGACCTGAGGAATATCAAAAAACATTATTTTATAATCACATGTGCTGTTGTAGATGTAGTAATTTGCATTCTACCTCGTTATTTTTGTCCTCATTTACATAACAGAATGTGATTGTTAGGAACAAACAACAACACAGACTGTAACACTAGATAGGTGACGAGTGTTTATCTGTGTAGGCTTATCCGCCTCAGCTGACTGCTTTGCCACAGTATGACTCACCAGAGGCAATACAACGCTTGCCATCTTGGTGGAGCTGGTAGCCAGGCAGGCAACCACACTGCCACCTAGTGGGGGTGATGGGAGCACAGAGCTGACTGCACCCCCCTCTGTCTGCAGACAAGCAACCTGCAGCATTTAGGGAACTGTTACACATACTGACACAGATGAGCCTCTGTTCTTCACAAACAGGCAGAGCATTGATGCAACCCCATGTCCTGTACATCTTATTACCGGTTAATTGAAAAACAATTTCTTTTTCTTTTTTTAAAAATTATTATTTAATTATTCAGTTGTGAATATTATGTTACATATTTTCACAAATAACATCAAATTCTAAATTTTCTGTAGATAAATAAGTGATAAACTGTAGTACAGTCCGTACCTGTGCAGGATTTTCCATCTTCCTGTAGTATAGATCCCTCAGGACACACACAGATGGAGCCCTCACCTGTTTTCAGGCATCCGTGGCCGCACTTGGTGGCATTGCCTTCACAAGGCGTGATTTCTGATTGTGTAAAAATAAACAAAGAAATAAAGGTCTACGATCAAGACCAAAGGGATGTTACATGTTGAGGAATTTTTGGAGGTTATTCCGGGGCTCAGCAGGTAGTCGATTCAAACAGGGGCAGATGGACAACAAGCTTCTTAGGCCCTTCTCTAGCAAATCAGCCTTAACCCTGTCAAAACAGGTGAAAGTGTGATGCAAACGCAGTCAAAGCCCGCACAGTGGTGAGGCTGACGTAACGTTAGCGAGCAGGAGTGTGGTATCTCATGTACCTGTTAATGTGGGCCAAACATACAGAGGCAGGCCATGCACATGTGAATCTAGTGTGAAATCGTTTTAGTACCTGCTGCAGGGCCTGTGCCTGTGAACACACCTTAACTCAAGTGCTAAAGGGTTAAAATTTGCAAGATTTTCACACTTTAAAAAAAAATTTTTGATCGTGTAAACAAAATGTGCCCTTTCACCGACTAGTTTATGTACTTTGAACATTAAAAGAATAATACATCACAGCACAAAGATAAAAGAATATAAGTCAACATGAAAAAAAATTAGTTAAGTCTTGTTTGAAATATTCCCTCAGTACACAGTTTAGTTTTTGAAAACATGTTTTATTTTTATTTATTTATTTACCATAAGGTTCTATTGAGTCAAAAATAAAAGACACAAGCAGCCTGTCCCTGTCCGTCTCCATGTATTATCTGTAGTCGTCTTCATTGTCTGGCCTGCTGCTTGGCTACATGTTTGTTTTCCTCTGGACCTTGGCAAAGGTTGTCTGCTAAACAGCTTAGAAAGACAAAGCTGCTGACCAGATATGTTCCCTATTGCAAATGTCACCTCGTCATCTAATCTCATTGTGTGTGAACCCTCCCCGTTCTCCTGGCCTCATAGCTGTGAGATGGAAGAGGATAGATTAGAATGTGACCATAATGTGTTTTAATATGATATAAAGTTAATCACTTTGTAGACACTATGGCCGAATGACTGTTTAGGCAGCATTACAGGGGGGAAAAATTAATTTAAAAAAAAAAAAAAAAATATATATATATATATATATATACCACCAAATTCGACAACATATGTTGGTTTTACCAGTTTCCATAAATATGTTCTATACATACCCTCATGACTGCAATGCATATGTTTGTTCAGAGATATTAGATTGTCTTAGGTATCTGTTCACTAAAAAACAATCTGTTGTTATGCTTGCAGACAACAGGCCTGCATTATGGTGGAGAAGAATGACTAGACACAGAATGACGTAGAAAAGCTACAGATTAAGGAACAACCAAAATGTCTTGAAACTACGTATGTTTTAGCATAGCCCCTTTTTTTATAGAAAACTAGCTGATAAAATGTAGGAACTTTCACTGACTTTAAAGTGACGTCCCTGCTTCTGTCTACCTTACACAGTCCCTCAGTCTCAGCACTGGTAGACCTTTTCGTGACAAAGTGTCAGCGTTTTGACCCAAGTAACCTGACACACAATTGGCAGCCGGCATATGTCTAGTCTAGTGTGTCTAGCGTATGACCCGGCCTGTTTATTGGCTCTGTAGGGTCAAAGTAGTGTCTGCGGGACAAATCCCGTCTTTCATGGCACCACAGAAAGAAGAGGATCTAATCTGACACCAGAAATACATTCATTATGCCGACCAAAACAAAGCACAAGTGTTGCCTCATTTTGAAATAAACCTCAATTTTTATCAGCTCTTTCTTGTTTTATTTGACAAAGAAATTAAATAGCACCTTACTGGTCTGAGGAAATTTTGTCTTGCACCAGTAACTTAAAAGCATAGTCTCAGTGCAAGACAAACATCTGGAAAAACAGATGTTTGTCCATTTTGCAGTTAGTTTATGTTGCTTCATGTTGATGTATTACTACAGGAATGCCACGTCTTGTCATTCAAGGGTTTGAGCCGTTGTATTGATATTGTCAACATGACTTGGAGGTAGAGCTGTGCTAAAAAATCAATGCAGCAATATATCCCAACATTTATTTTCATGATAAACGGCATCGATTTCCAGCTATGCGCTGAAATTTCATTTTTCATTTTGATGTTATGGCAGCTACGTCAGTGTGTTCGATAATTTGCAAATACTGTTTAAATAAATGGGACAGGAAATTTTGAATCAAGTTGTTTGTCACTTAATTAACAATATAATGTGGTGTGAAGTAATAAGACCACTCAAATCGTACACAGCAACTTGTATTTCAGCTCTGTTTCTACATTTTCAGTGAACCATTTGGAATATTGCAGTATACAGCAGTATGCATTGTATGGCAGTGTGTCATGATATAATTGTTTCATGACCCGTGAATTGCAACACGTATCATATCTTGAAGTCCTTGCCAGTTACCAGCCCTACTTGCAAGTGTATTTTAAAATTTTAAAAGCTATAACCAGCTATATCACCGTAACCAGTGAAATTAATGACCTGCAATAAACAGCTATGGTTACATGAATTCAGTGCCAGCTAGCTTTAGTGCTATATATTAACTTCATCTGTGATTTCATGCATTTCCTTTATGCCTTAAATTAATCATCCTAGTAATAAAACCATTGTCAAATAGCAAGGAAAGGATACTAGTACTGATTATATGATCATCATAATAGTTAAAAATAAGTTTCTACCTTACCTTGACATGTCTTCCTGTCTGGTAGGAGGGCATATCCTTTAGGGCAGGTACAGAAATAGGAGCCTGGGATGTTTTCACAGCCGAGGGAGCAGCCATGGTTCCAGAGGGCACATTCATTCACATCTGTGGCGCACACAGACGGATTTAGTGATTCAATTTAGTATGTGCCCTAATTTAAACTCCTTTTCATATTTTATTTTTTGTTTGTCATAGGCGATAAAATTGAAATTTCTGAGACCTATGAAAACTAAACTAAACTAAAAATCTTTTCTTGCAATTATAACTGGGTTGCAGATGACGTCACTCGCGGCAGAAGGCGGGCAGTAAGTGATTTCTGCATTTTGAGACGATATCAAAATGCCAAAGTTTTATGCTCTTAACGACTGTGCCGACCAATCAAATTGGGGATAAAAACAAGCTACGTTTGAGTTCCAAAAATAGTGACGCATAAAGGTGAGAAATTTAAAAAGCTTACAGAGAAGCAGCAGGCATGGATTAAAAACCTCTGACTTAAAGTCTGAGGGAGCTGAGTCAGACAACGCTTGTATATGCAGTGACCACTTTGTGAGAGACAAAGCTGCAATCATTTAACTTCTTTACGTCACGTATTTGGCTAAAATCTAAAGACATACAGACCAGAGGAGTTACAGTGTTCAGTAGAGTTCTTTGCTTCATCTGACTTTTTCACGTCCGTAGGATCATGTGACTGCAACCCACCTATACATTTTAAATTCTTAAATAAATAAATGGCAAAAAAACCAACCTTCACAATGAGTGCCTTGCTTACTGAGAGCAAAGCCTTCACCGCATTGGCAAATCCCTTGCTCAGCTAAACTGGAACATACATTTACACAGTTTCCACTCTGTTCGTCGCAACCTGTTTAAAGGATGTAAATATGTTAATGGTTACATTATTATTTAAACATTGTCATTTGAATGATATTTGATGAAGGAGGACTACCGCTCCACCTGGCTCAAACTTTGTAACGTGCTGGATAATCAGGAAATTAAAGTAGAAAGGAGGATATGCGCACACCTAGTCAGAGCAGTTTTCACTTTAAGGTGCCAACCTTTCGGTCTGTGAGACCTTCAGCTTTCGGTCTACGAGACCCCAATGAAGGTCTTATAGACCGAAAGCTTTGCAGGTTAAAGTGAAAATTGAACTAAGTTTGCAAATATCCTCTTTTCTTATTTGAATGACACTTAAAACGAATGTGAACATATGAGTAAGTTAAGCTGTAACCTGGAAGTGACGACTGGGAGTCTGCCATTGGCTGGTTGAGTTGATGTACCACCTTGATATCCACTGGGGCTTTAGCCATTGGTTTTATGTTGACATTCATTGGCTCTCCACCTGTGTACTTGTTTACTCGTTTTATAACCCGTGATACTTCGTCAGTGTAGTATACATTCTCCAGAAAAACTGACAATCCCAATGACTGAGACCTGGCAAAAAGAGACAAAAAGAATAATTTTAGCCATATTTGTCTGTACAAAATTACTAATGAAAAATAATAATTGGCATACAACAACATACTTACCAAAGTGGTTGATCTGTGATGTGCAGGACGTTTCCGTTGTAGTCACAAGAAGCAATGGCACTCTCTCCCTGCAGACCAAACTGAACCCAGAATAGTCTTTTCTCCCCTCGGTCAATTGAAAGTGCTTTCAGTTGTTCTGCAACTTTAATTAGTGTAGTTTTCATCTGACCTGTGTCATCAGAGCGCTGGATGCTTGGAGTCATCCCACCAGACAGCCAAAAAAGATATCTAAAAAAATATGTTTAGAGCAGAGAAAGGGCTTTGCAGTGACAAAATAGTGCAAATAAGTAGGAGGCTTCTACTAATGTCCCTTTTTTGGACATTTATTCGGATGCATGCTAACAGCTCCCACACATCAGGAGGTTCATAATCTTTTCGCCTTGTTGTCATGTCGTAGTAATGTTTAATAAATTGTAAGAAAACCCATGTATATTAAAAAAATGAATAAGAAGTAATATAAAATATGCTCTTGGCATTTTGTTATCATGAAGAAATATTCAAAAATCTTATAAATCCCTTCTTGCCCTTAGTCTTGTCACTTTACTGAACCAAAATGCAATAAATTTTTGACCAGAGACAGTGGTGCTATCTGCCAGTCATTTTTGCACCTCTGTGGCAGCTGGAGGATGGAGGGAGATGAAACATTTAAAGTAACACACAAACAAAATATCTGGAATCTGATCTGTGACACCATCATGGCAAACATACGAGTGTCCCGCGAATGGATTACCTGTTTGTAGGGTCAACGGTTATGGAACTTGGTTGAGACAGGTGTCTTAAAACAGTCCTTTCATTTTTCCCATTTAAATCCATCCTCTTGATTTTTCCCTTTTCTCCACTTGTCCAATAAACATTGTTCCAGATCCAGTCCACTGCAAGGCCTGAGATGTGTTTGTCAGTTGAGTATAGTTTCTGGAACACATACATTAAAAGTAAATGTTTGTTTATTGAACCTTAGAACAATGCAAAATTGACAAATCTTAAAAATAAAGGTAAACCCAAGATTTGACTTTGGGTAATGCCTTTATATGAAGGATTGCTTGCAGTTCTCTGTAGCTAAAGAGCCGTTACATAATCACCTGTCTGTGTGCTCCTCTCAATGATGCTTTGTAGATGGCCCCACTCTGTTTGTCGGCCCAGTAAACTCGCTCCTCTCTGAAATGAAAGTCGAGCAGGATAGAACTTCCCACCCCAGCTACAAGCCTTCTCTGGTTCTTCCCGTCAAGGTCCATCCGATGAATGGCTTTACCATGGCCAAATATCAGAAAGGGCTGTGAAGCTTAACAAAATAACACATCAACATCAAACATAAAACTAACAAAATAAAACATCTGTAATGAATCTTAATTCCATTCTTTTAGTTGGTAAAACCTACGGCACAGGCCATACCAAAGCTCCATATTTGTAGGCAGTGGTACCTCAGTGTTTGCTGTTCAGTAGTGCCACAGAACCTCCTTCTTGATAATACCTTAGCTTTTAAAATAGCAAATAATCATAATGAATGACTATAGTCATTGTTGCATCCTTTATTCATCCTTGCAATGTTTATACTTGTTTAAAAGGTTTTTCTTAAATTGAGCTGTAGTATTAAAAGCTATAATTGACTTTCTCATCAGCTGTTTTTGTATCATGATTTGTCGAACGTCCTTTCACAGTTTCTCTGAAAAAGCAGCAACGCCTTCAGTTTGCCGTTTTTTTCTAGCTGACAGTCTAAAACGAAGTCTGTTCAATAAAATGAGTTACATGACAAAGGAAAGCCACAAGTTCTCTCGTTCAAGAAACTGAAACTGGGAAATTCTTGGTACTTTTTTCTGAAAAAAAAAGACTGAAGCCCTTGCAGCCTTAAATATTTGTAAATTTCAGAATATATAGTTCAAGTGTTTCTTTCAGCCACAGATTTACTGACTGCTTTACACCTACATATTTGTTCATTTTAAAAGTTTTTTTTTTTAAATTTTGTGCGACTTAATTGGCACAGGTTGTGAATGCATATGAAAACGGCTCTCACACATGCTTGTTCTCAGCTTAACTAAATGAGTCCTAGGGACGGATAGATAACTTTGGCAGCATTTAACCTTCAATAGCTGATTCTTTCCTCTTTGTGTCATGCTGCAGTTGTCATTTGTCAGATTCTCTGATGAAAAGCCTATTCATGGATGTAATAGGATGAAGTTTAAAGTGCACTCAGCTGCTTCTGCGTGAAACATCACTGCCTAGCAACAAGTACAGCTTTTGAATACGTTTTATACTTTGACTTTGGCAATACTCTTCAGTGACTGAAGTTCAAGGCTGAAGAGATGAGTTGTACACTGAGGTTTCTGCTTTAGTACGCAACAATATCACAATAAAATTTGATCTAAAAAAATAAGCAAAAAAGGGGCAAAACATCTGCATTTGTAATAGAATGAATGCACGTCAATTTCAAAATATATGATGTGAGAAAAGACAAATTAGATTTCTGAATACATAGATGTTGTTTCCTCTGGAACCTGTTAACTTTGACAAACTTGGCTGTGAGGTGAAAATAAATCTCTGTTAGCCATCTGGGTCAATATTGATGGTTGCTCTGGTCTATCATGGTAACAACATTGTCATATGCAACCATGGATACTGATCTTAACTCTGTGGAATGAAGGAAACAATGTGCAGAACCAGACAAACAACATAATAAAATGTATGGCCCTTGGATGGGCACTGGTGTTGAGTTGCTGGAATTCATCCCCATGAATCATTTATTAACAAGTTCACATACCGGTCAACTTGATTCTTGACCTAGTAAGTTCAGTTCAGTGGATTTTGCTGGAGAAAATAATTACCATATCAATACCTAATTAAAATATGTATTTTTTTAATTTAACAATTCAAGCCCATTTTGAATTTGAAGTGATTCAAAAACAGATGTTCCCAATGCAAAATCAACCAATTTGTACATTTATTTCCATTTGACATTGAGGTAAAGTTACAATTACACAATGTACAGAATTTAAAAGTTATTTTTAGTAGTTTTAATGGTCATGTTTGAGGCTGAGCATATTGTGTTGCTCTTCAAAACAAGCAGCTACTTGAATATTTGATCAGGCAGGGAGAGAGACTTTACACCTTTTACATTAGGCTCCAGGTTCCAGTGCCTGCACAGTTAAATGCCCACCCTGCTGGAGTGGAGAAGAATCTAAACCAACAAAGAGTATTGCTCTGTAGCTCGCCATGACCTTTTTGTGACTTTTCTGTTGAGTAGATGGAATACTGAGAATAATGATGAGGATTTCAAGGTTGGTTTTGAAAATGCAAATTGCAGTACATTCTAAAAATGTTCACTTAATTATATAATTTTTTTTTACTGCAGTTTATGTATCTCTTTTGAGATCATTCTAAAGTCTGCCAGTCTCCGACAAGATAACCTTTTGGACATGAGCAATCACCATCTGTAGGCTTCAGCTGATGTCCTTGTGGCATCCCACAAAAACCTGGGCTCAGACTGAGAGACAGCGCCAGGGGGGGGGGGGGGGGGGGGGGGGGGGGGGGGGGGGGGGGGGGGGGGGGGGGGGGGG
>JAQLOL010000026.1:22175433-22189725 GCA_029783665.1 Naso thynnoides
CCCCCCCCCCCCCCCCCCCCCCCCACACACACACACACACACACACACACCTCCATCCCCCCAGACTTACTGTACCTTTGCTACAGTGCATTGTATCGTGCTGACTTTTACCTTCTATTTCTCTGCTTTTACATGACATCAGGCTCTTTTATAATAACAGTTGGACGAGGTTAGCCTCCTAGTCAAACACTTGTTAGTATAAATGATATCACAGCATAGGATTGGAAACAAATTGTGAAACTTAAATTATGCATTCTGTTTCTATTCACTCTACATTCACTGTTCTCCTCAACTTTTTGAAATCGTTGTTGTAATCTATAGCTGTGCATCGCAATTCATTTCTTTTTCCAAATTATTTATTCGGACCTAACAGAATCTGTTCTTGTTCTTTAGCCAAAATGCCCTGCAACATTAATATCATTCTGCAATTTTAACATTTAAAGTAACTCTACAAGTCAGATGCACTGTCTTTTAATAGTGTTTGGATTGTCAGCTTAACTGCCTTCTTTGCTAAGTGCAACAGATTTACAAAACAAGTTGCAGACCTCTGTCATACCTGGTTTGAAGAAAAAAAGATATTATACTGTATATAGTGCACTATTACTTAGTGTGTAGTACTTTAAAAGTAATTTCTTTCCATAGTGGTACCATAACTTGGGAGTATTGGTCTGGATGGGAGAGGTGTCATCCAAACTTACCTACACAGCTGCTGTTTCTCCCCACTCGCGATGGGCGTTCATCCCAACACGCTTTACTGAGGGCCAAGGCTCCAGAGCTTTGCACCATGAAGTAGATCAGCGCTGCTGTGATCGTTGCAGCCAACATAATCCTTCACTGTGTCCTTGCCGTAAGAGCTACAGTTGTTCACTTATTCTCAGGCATTCCCACTATTAGCACTTGCACACAAGAATTCCTGAAAATTAAGCAAGACTTGTTTATGGACTGTGGACATCCTTTTCCAAAATAAGTGGTCTCTACCTACTGGACGATGTCATGCTAAAGAGAGATGTACCCCAATGAAAGGTGGAGTACTAAAAATGGAAATACAGCCAGTTTTCCACAAAAAAAAAAAAAAAAAAAAAAAACAGTATAAAGAAAAAAAAACTGTGTGGGATCCACCTCTCTACCCACTTTGGCCCCCAGGCTGCCAGTCTGTTTTGGAAGCAAAGATTGAAATTCCTGACACCCCCGTGATAAATTTTGCACATGCTAGTCCAGCATTGGAGCAAGATCTCCTTTAAGCTGCAGTCAGTGTCTCAAACAGAATGCGGAATATGCAAGAAATGAGGCTGGGCCAAAGAAAGGTCCCACATAACAACATCATCCTACCCTCACTCCACCCCCTGACCCCTGTCCTCTCTGAATATGGATGGATGTGTCTGTTTGGGATGGAGTTTTTATGTCTGGGAGAGAGACTGAGGGATGGACCCTATCCAAAATATTCATTTATTTATTCATAGTAGTAGAAAACTGACCTTCAGTACCCCTTTTCGAACTGTAACACCATTCATAAATGAGATACACTTACAGTAGAAGTGAAATTTACACATGCCACACACACAAAGAAGCCCTATTTTGTCTCCTGTGTGTAAATAAGAAGTCATTATGTCAGACTGTCTCCTGTTGAAGTTCATTTGGCTTCCTTGGGAATTGGTAGAATGAGTAATTTATGGAGAACGGATGAGTAGTGGAGCCGATTAGCCTTAAATTGTTTGTCCTCATTTAACCCAGGAGAACAACTAACAGACTCCGTGAACCAAAACCCCTATTCATACCCGTCATGACTGGGATATTGTCAGCAACAACGTCATCAGTAACCTTATAGAGGGCCAGCATAAGATTTACACGGCTGAGACAGTTGCTTTGTCTCGAGACTAATGTTAGCAGTCTGAAGGGCACTAACCTTTTCCCACGATTTCACCGCTGGCAGTTAACAATGAAAATGTTAATTTCTTTCAGTTTCACTTCACGTGACTAGTGTGCTGATTGACAGTCACACATAGGTTTGAATCATCAATAGTGTAGAAGATGAAGATGCTAAACTAAATACCACTCAGTAGCAGTCACATTACAAGGCATTTGAGCCTCCATAACTCTTGATTGAAATAACATCATACTGGCATTTCATACCTCAACCTGTACTCTGCTTGATACTGATCAGTTTTGTCAAGTCACATTTGTTGGTACCAATTTAAATTTAGAAATTTTAGCCACATTTATATAAAAATAGAAGGTGAAAAAGTTAACAAATGCAACATCAGGTGCTCCATAGTGTTTGCTGTAATTTGTATGAGTGAAAAGTCAGTGGACTGCAGCTTTAAGATTAACTGTGCTGATATATCAAGCTGCAGTTGTTTTGTGCTCGACCTCTGGCTGACAGGGCTAATGATAAGTTTATTGTTTCACATTAACCTCAAGCTTGAAGCAGATCTGCCTGATTAAACTCATTTATCTCCGATGTTATAAGATGGATCAAAAAGCGCACCAGTTATTGAGAATATCTTTTCCTGGCCTTGTTATATATTCTGTCACTACTTGCTTGGCCAATTTTCCACTGGACTGCTATAATGGCATCAAGTCAATGTTGCCAAGGGATTTGTGATGCAACTGTAAAGCCTCTAAAGCAGTGAAATATCTCACTTCCAGTTGGCTTGTTTGGATTGGCTTTCATGGACCACAGCCCCCTGGCAACTGTTTAACGATTACAGAAGAAATCTATTGTATCTGCTTATATCAGTGTGTTTGTTGATCTGTTGCAATGTCTGTCTTATTCATCTTGCTTTATGAGCTCTATCTGTCCACCTAACCATCAATCCATCCATCTATCTGCATTTCCATCTGCCTTTAAGACTATCCACTTCTATCATGAACAATCCACCTTGTTCTTGTCCACCGTCCATTCATTCTGTTTGTTCAAACGGCTCCCTTGTTGCCATGAAAACAGCACAGCTGGCATTAGAGATTACTTAGTGCTGCTGGCTCATACAGCAGGTGGCACAGAAGTATCCATGGGAACAGTTTTCCAGGTCCACTTGTCATCTCATAAGGATTTACAGCAGCGTCTGTTCAGATGTTCAGAGGGCATGACAACTGTAACCTATTGATTTTCTGCAGGATAAACATGCCTGCTCTTTTTAAAAGAGTGAGCACATGCAGTATGCCTTTTCTATATCTGCTCCAATTAATACATTACTCTGATCACACTTTTAATAAAGGCAACCTATAAATTTTGCATCTACATCAAGTATTGCCCTTAATTAATAAAACACAGTGATGAGGGACCAACTCAATACAGTTCAGTACAGAATGGTGTGCATTACAATACTTAGATTTAGTTTCACTTGCTGAAGCCTAATATATCTCTTGCTCATAGGAAATTTAAGGAGATTAAAAGAAAAGTAAAATTCCACTCAAAATTCAGATTATTAGACATTTTAAGTGTTTATATAGAAATGTATGGGCCAAAAATGTTTGTGGTGTTTTGATTAAATATAAAAATGAATGCCCACTGAAAAAGATGACATGGCACAGCACAAGATCCCAACACAAATAGAATTAAACAATTATTCGATTTATTAAAAACTCTGTAATAGACAAACGTACACAAAGTCATAGAAACAGGCAAAGTTTATCAGACGAGTCCCATATTCCAACAAACACACTGACAGTGCTTCCTTGTCCGTTAAGGCAACGATCAGCTTGATGCTGTAAATGTGATGGAAAATGAATAACAGGTCCTCTTTGACACCACATAAAAGTCATATGTGACACTTAACCTTTGGCATTTGGTGTAACATGAACACCACACGCAGCTAACTGATAGGCTCTTTGTATGGTGCTTTTTATAAGTTATATATGTCCGTCAAGGCTGCCCCTCTACAGTGGCAACCATTCAAACTTCTTAACGTAAGGCTCCAAAAAATAAGGACAAAATTCTTCTGAACATCCAGACAACCTCCAGGAAATGTTTTCATGTTGACTGCACTTTTCTTAATCATTATGTAAATCTTTATAAAAGAAAAAAATAGTTGATGGAAAATACATAAATATTACAACCCTGAATTGATGAAAAGTTGGGATGCTGTATAAAACATAAATAAAAATGGTAATTTGCCAATTCTTTTTGACATATACTCAATTGGAAACTACACTGAAAAAAAAGTATTTATAGAGATTTACAAACGATTTCATATTTAATGGTTTATCAATATTGAAAAAGGCATATAAAGAGTATTCGGTAACACTTTCTGTTAAGCCTATCTCTATAATGCATTATAACAACTTATGAACACACTTACAATGCATTATAGGTAGTCATGGTTAGGGTATGTGTTAAGGTTAACCCTAACCTAACCTTACTTAAACTGTGATTATACAGCACTGTAGGCGCATTATAATGTATTTCAAGATAGTTCATAATGCATGATAGATGCATACTTTAAGTGGTGTTACCAAGTATTTCATTTGACATGTTGTTTTGTAGCTCCCTTAACTTAATTTAATGAACTTAAAAGAAAACTTCACTTTTGGGGGTTTAGCTGATTCATCCTAAAAATCCCATTTTAAGACAAGAACATAGATAAGTACACAGTGTTCAGTAAGTTGCTAGATACCCGCCGTAGAGAAATTGTCTTGTTGTGGGCAAAAATGCAGAGGAACTAGTTGTCAAGGCTTAGTGACACAGTGTCCTGGACACAACACGATTATTCTCTAAAAATGATGAAAACAGTATTATTTCATTCCACAGTGAATCTGCTGTGTCACTATGCCCAGACAATTTGTTCTTTTGTATTTTCTCCCACAGTGACAATGTCTCTATAGCATGGTGAATATGCACGGTTACAACATGTTTTGGAGGGCTTTAGATGTCGCTAGTCACAGACCAATTCGTCTCCCCATCCCTTCCATTAAATGTACAAAACTACTTGTGCTGGGTGAGTGCCTAGCAACCTACTGAACGCAGAGAGAAGGGAAAGTCTTCTTGTCTTACATCTGGATTTGAATGAATCAGCTAAGTTCCCCCCAAAAAGTGCAATTTTCCTTTAAGTTCCTGTTTTAAATTTAGTCCTACCTACCTTGAGGACCACCTTAAGATTTTCAGAGGTGTGCAACCACTCTACAGTGTATGTTGTGTATTACTAGCATTGTATTTGGGAATTGACTCTGCATTTTTGGGGGGTCAGCAGAGATACTCAGACCTGGAGCTGTCACTCTTATAAGTCATCTGGGAATCGATGCTGGACCTGGAACATAGGAGCATTCGCTCTGATTCTTGAGTCTGTCTCCTTGCCCAAAGCTCTGTTGGATGACTGTTTAAAGTCCTCTGTTTCATTGAAATTGTCTCAAACTTGACATAGCTCTCTTTTTCAAGCTCCTCCTCATCCAATGCTGTGTTGCGCCCCTTGCAGTACAGAGCGAGAATCTTGTAGAGCAACAGTGCAATCAAAGGCAAAACCAAAGCACAGGCAATCCCACTTATGATCATGAAAAGTTGGTTCTGACCACCATCCTCCACGTTATCAAGTGTGTAGAAGTCAATGCAAGGATCTTTTCCAGCAGTACTACCTTTTGCTACGAGGCAAACGGAGTACCTCATGCCAGACGACAGACCCTCTAGCAACACCTTCCCACTGCCAGCATTTGTCTCCACTGTCCTTTTGATGTCATCCTCATCATAAGGTGAATATACAACTGTAAGTGGAGCATCACTCGGTAAACCATCTGCTGTCCAGAGCAAAACTGCAGTGTCTGCTGTTTCCTCTACAATCTTAAGGTTTTTGACAGACTTCGATGCATCACTTTTCTTGCTTTTTTCATCTGCTGCCAGCTTTCGTCCATCACCTTCTTGCTGTATTTTTCCTTGTTTGGGTGGGCCTTTCTGTAAACCATTGCTGGGGGTAGTTTTCTGCTTCTTAGAGACAGCTGATGGTGTTGTTGGTGGTCTAGGAGGAACTGTGGGTGTGATGCCAGGTGTGCCTGGAATGTCCGTTGGGGAAGCAAATGTTGTGCCATCACTTGTTGGTTCAGTTTCGTTAGGGCTCAGTGGAGGAATAGTGGTACTGACGGTACCAGCAACTGAGAGAGAAATGGTGGCTTCTGCACTTCCGGCAACGTTCTTAGCTTTGCAGCTGTAGTTCCCAGCGTCTTTGTACAATATTCCATGCAAACTCATGATGGACCATCTGATGCCTTCCCCAGGAGACTCCTGGACTAATAAAGGGAAAAAAACACAAATGTTAACACCAATCAAGTTTAACCAAATAATGGATAACTTGCATGTTTTTAAAATGGATTACGACCTTGCAGTATTGTGCTACACACCATAATGCTTTCTACACACTGGGCAATACAAATGTGCATGATATACAAGTTACTTAACTCCTAATGTCAATTAAATTTGAAAATTGCATTGTCTTTGTTTACTTTTATACCTGTGTTGTTGACTGATGAGCCATCAGACCTAGCCCAGTAAAGATTTGGTGTTGGAGACCCTGTAGCATCACATCGCAGGAGAACATTACTGCCCAAAGGAGAAGTGATCTTGGTTGCCGAAGTCATGACCGAGGGTTTTGCACAATTGTCAAGTTCAGCCCGCTGAAAAAGGACACCAGCAAGGTTTTCTGGTCCACTGCAGGTCAGGAATAGGTCCATCAAAACCACTGGTGTGTCAGCCATTGTTGAAATTTCAATCAGTTTGGAGATTTTGCAGTCACAGAACCAGGGATTATCTTGGAGGCCTGAAGACAATAAAAGGAGGTAAATTAAGCTATTGATTGACACAATCAGTTATGACAGAACTCAACAGCTTTGCCAACAGCTGCCATGATCATTATGCACTTAAGTCATATTAGAGAAAAAAAACATTAAAAAGAGATCATGGCAGTAGAGGCAGCTTGAAGACTGTTTTTTTTAACGAAGATGTACAACTTTAGGGAAGTATGACATACTGGTAGAATAGAAATTTCTTCCTCCATGGAAAATACACAGAGGGCAAACAAGCAAAGATTAACTGCTTATCATGTATTACTTAATTGAGGTCATCACCACTGCAAACAGTGGTTACCAGGTTTCATCATCATACAACTTCTCAATATTGAGACATTTTTGAAATTTTGCCTTCTTTGTTTACTTTGAAAACTCACACCACAATGAAATTTAAGGGCTGTGTCATATGTAGTCCCTTACTAATTGCTGCAAACACCTGCTGCACACAATAGGTAAGCACATGTACTAGTGCATATTAAAGCCCCTTTAACGAGATTAGTTTGTCTTAACAGTGGCAAAGCACCTGAGCTGGCTGCGGTCTTACTCTGGTTTGTAACATCGCACTCTTCCCATCAGCTTTTCTAATGGTTTAGATGTGAATAGGTCATTAACAACACCTCTAATGAATATATCAAATTTGATGTCACATGATATATTAGTGTGGTTAATTGCATTTTTTATAAGAAACTGAAAATTAAGTTATCTATGAGATTTGTGTTGAAAGACCTCGTGTTGTTATATAAATTAAATTGAATTTATTTGTAATTTAATTAGGATAAATAATTCAAAACAATAAAGGTAAGCACAACACTCATAATAATAACAGAACAGACGGAGGTTTTTTTTTTCCTTCAGCCTAATCCTGTTTCTCCTTCAGGAACACAAGTGCACACAGCCACCTTTCTTCACATGGATAAGCTAGCTTACACAGCCTATTAACTATATCCCACTTTGCTGTCCATGAAAAACAAATAGATTGAACAAATATCCGGTCGCTTGCATGCCACGCTGATAAAATCTGCCAGAAAATTACGTTTTTTACATTTAAGTTCATGCAATCAAAATACATCCAGCAAAGCGGAGTAAAAGAGTATAACAGAAAACACTACAGATGTTTTGGTTTCACCCCACAGAAATACTAAAATGGACATTGGCATTGAGTCTGAGGTATTGTGTCTGGCAGTTGTTGCAGTGGCTATCAATTTAATTAAAACCCATTCTATATTCTGTATACATATCTATGCTTGTAATAGCCCAAGTTGTGAATGCACAGAAGTAGGGAACAATACTCTGTTATCTCTGCTCTGCATTATGAGCAGAGCATTTTTTTTCTCCAAGCTTTTTGCCATTTCAATTATTCAAACTTGCAAAGCAAAGAACGCAATGCAAGAAGGATGATTTTTAAGAATTTTAAGTGTTTAAAAATGTCAGTAAAGCAACAAACGTTGTGTCTATCCTAAATTGTGGTAAGATTACTGGAAATTGGTCACAGGTCATCCTGGCCTGAAAAATGTACATCTACTGTATATACATTTTATTTTGTGGGTTTACTGTATTGCATAGTCTAAATTTAGCACAGTGCACTTACTTTACATGTGCTTTTTGTATTCTGTTCCACTAAGCCCTACCCTAGCTTGATTTAAGTGATACTGTATTTTTGTAAACAACCCATTGAGGTGCAAGAGTTGCTATGATGCATTAAAAGGGGGAGCAGATAGATAGATAGACAGATCGATAGATAGATGTGAAAAGCAAAGATAAAAAACACTGCTGTGCAGATAAGCTAAATAAACCTCTTGGACCTTAATTTGAACTTGTCTGAGATGTAACTGCCAGGGCAGGTTTAAGTCAGTCAGGGCAGGACAAATCTGGTTAGATTAACAGTTGATGGAAGCAATGTTCCTGAGGTGATTACAAATAAACCCAAAAGTGTCCTGCCCTGGCCTTATTATCCTTTAAAATCAAGCCAAAATGGACTTTTTATCCTTACCTAACACAACTTTCTGGGAGGTGTTAGTAGAGATGGGTAATCCATTGAAGGGGGGCCATATATCCATGAGCTCAGAGGGCAGAGTGGTTAATTTATTGCTGGATAGATCCAAGTACGTAATGTTGAGGAGGTAGGGTATTGCCTCCGTGGGAACATTAGTGAGTCTGTTGTTGTGTAGGTCCAGTGTTCTCAGCCTGGGCATCTCTTTCAGAGACTCCCAGGGGAACATGGAGATCATATTTCCATCCAGCCTAAGCTCGTGGAGCACTTTCAGGTTGTAGAAGCTTCCAGTATCCACAGAGGTTATGGAATTATAAGTAATCCAAAGGTACCGTAGGTCCACCAGGTAGTAAAAAGCTTCTGTTGGAATTCGTCGTACTGCGGTTTTCTCAACACGAAGTTTGACCGTATCCACAGGGACATTGACCGGGATATCAGACATGTCTGGATCATTGCAGAGAACAGATCTGAGAATAAAAGATACATTATTTAAATGGTTTGAACTTATCCTATGGCCAGATAACAAATCTGTTGTACAAAGGGCAACTAACAGTTCAACCCATTTAACAATGAGACCCTAGATGAGCCGAGCAGATAAGCATTAAATAAAGAGTCCTAATGTAAAAGTATAAGTTTCTATTTACTCATTTATCTATCAATTAATCCTTCCATCCATCCAGACACTCTGTTGCAATGTAGGAGGTTTTCTGCACATGACTGTAGTTCATCCAATGAGCACTTCCAAAAGGGGCAAGGTCAATGCTAATAACTGTCATGTGGATTGACAGCTACTGCAGGAACAGAAATATCTAAATTCATTTAAATAAATACATTTAAATCAGAGATTTTAGTTAACATTCAATGATGACTTGAAAAGAAAAACTTTGGCAGGTACTTTTGATACCTGTGACTGTTAGACTGACAGTGTCACAGTACTGTACCAGATGTAGCCTTATAGGTATATATGATCCTACATGTAGTGTTTATTAGTATGTATTATAATAGTATTTGTATGTACGCTGCTGTACAGCATTTTCTTTCCTTTATGCTATAATTTTTAACATGGTACCCATGATATTGTCCTTTTTTGTCCCTCAGTTTTGACTGCAAGAAGAGGAATGCACCGTTGAATAGGGTTCAACACTAGTAAGACAGATTATGTGGGTCTTTAGCTCTTTCTCAAGGATTAACAGATTGGTACCATGCCAGCGAACATACATTATGTCAATACGGGTCAGTGCCACTTGTACAAATTGTATATATTATTGGGTTTACCTTTATTTTCACTCTCATGTATAGACTCTACATACCAAAATTCAAGGTGAATATTTTGATTGCCTTAGTATTAATGTGGATTTTTTTTCCTCTTTACAATTACCATATAATGTTCAAAATTTTAGGTAACTGTTGCTCCTCACTTAACATGTAGTTATTATAACTTATGAGCGTTGTCTTCCTCCTTATAGTCTACTTTCCATTATTTTAAATTGAATCACGCATTGGGCAGTCTTAGTGCAGTTGTACTTAACATGGCCTCTTAAAATAAGTTGGAAAAAAAACTCCTTTGCAAACTTTATTCAGAAATACTCTGTTACGCATTTATTGTAGTATCTTTTTTTAATCACCTTAAAATATATAAAATATGATCCAATTAGGCTAACTTTTGAAACAATAATTATCAAAAAATGCAATTTAAATTTTCAAATGTGCAAAAGGCAATTATGAGTGACTGAAAACACACACAAAAATTTCAGTTTACCTGGTTCCAGTTCCTTCAGTACGTCCATGGAAGACACAGGTGCATTGGGATGGACAGAAGGGTTGAGCCATACTCAGACAGCATAGGAATACATGCACATAGAGAAGCCGACGCATGGTTTCACCAACGCACCCAAGTTGTCACATTGAGAAGAGTTCAGGAACAAAGTTATCCAGATTCATTGAGAACCTGAAGAATTATTCTTCCCACAAAAACAAACGGAGAATTACGAAAAATGCTTTCAAAGTCCATTGGAGACAACAATCCTTAGGCGGAGGATCTAATTACAGTACAGGTGACCTGTTAGAGTTACTGCAAGGGGGAGGGGGGTGGATTAGTGGAGGATTTCCTCACTTTGTCAGGGTCACGCAAGCTAGGCAGAGGGACAGGAGCTAATTCTGGTGAGGTTTCCCCTCATGTGATCCAGCCACACCTTTGGTAATCAATTCAATTACCAAGCTTACAATTGGTAACTAGCTAACTAATTGGTGGACACACTGGAAAACTCTTTTTTGATATCAGTTCTATGTGCAACTAGTAGCATCACTGTGTATCTGATCATTTTTCCTTTGCGACACTAGGCATTGTGGTTTTGGAATGTTGTTGTCAGTCTTCTTTTGAATAAGAACGCTGTAGATTTGAGGTATTTTTTGCTCTGGTAGCTGACGTAAGTTCCAATTTCCAAAACATTCCTTAAATGTATTTGTATTATTGAGTTGAAGGACATATGTAAGATGTGCGAGTGAGTTCTGTCTGGCACTATGGTGCAAAGTGTAATCTTGGATGTGATTTATTACCTGACTGGATGCACCAGTGGCTTAGGATGAAGGGCTAAACCCGCCTGCCACTGACAGGACCAAAGTGGTGTGTCCTTCCAGGTTCTGGCCACGTAGGCTTGCCTTAGGCACGCAGCTTTAACCCTTAGTTCATTTACATGGGTTAACTTGAAAGGGTCAGTATGTTTTGTTGGAGTATTTTATACTTAACATCTGCTATGGTGATATTTATGCATTGCACCCATTCTGTGTGTTTCTTTCAATTAAAACATCACTCTAAAGATTAAATGCACTTGGAAACTTTGGCAATCCTCCGTCTTGACGGTAAGCACCGTCATTCCTTAATGTAACTTTGGGTTTTGGTCTTTTGTAGATAGACTGTTATATACCATCTCAGTTTTTTGGCTGCCAACTCCTTAATTGCAACGACCAAGAGAAAAGGGAGACATCTAGTGGTATGAGATTGTTACTGAGTGTATTTCCTCCTAAGGAACATCACTTTACTTTATTCTCTTAAAAAAGTCATCCATACATTGGCAACATGAATTCCTTCAAATCCTACCAGCAGGATGACTAAAAAATTTCAGTCTAAAGCTCAAGACAAAATGTACAAAAGAGACAAGCATTTATTAACAAGTACACAAGTGAATTTTATTAATGCAAGCAAATTTGATCATACAGGTCAAATAAGCCACTTCAAGCTGTTGGCACATGAATGTACAAAACAGATTCAATTTAAAGCCTGCTACTAAGCGTTCGTAGTGAAAATACAAAAGACTAATACGAGGAAAAGCTGAAAGCATTTTTTCAGATCATTACATAGTAAGCAATGTTGGTACAAGTATTAGTTTTAAGACATGGTTGAGAGCTCATCACAAACTAAATAGACACAACTCAAAGACTACAATCTCTAATATCAGTAGCATAACGCGGTAAGCGTGGGAGGTTTAGTACTGCACATATAAACAAAGGGTTGATCCAGCAAGACAGTCAGAGGTGTAAAAATAAAGAAGTGAAATAAAGTAACTTTTGAGTCAATAAGACTATATTAATGCATGTCCATGCCACGAAAAACATCTAAATTCACAGTCTTTACTAACAGTACAGTTATCCAACTTTGAGTTGAACATCAATGCGCTTACACCTAGAGAGAGCACAGAAATGGTCAAATAAGTGCATGAAACTAGCATTTAGAAATGGTGACAAAACAAATTTTGCCAGGCAATGGACTGACAGGCAACTTTTGTAGTCGCATGGCATCAGGATGTGTAAGCAATACAATTACTTTCATGAAAAAACACACACACTTTTCTCACATTTGGTAATTCCAACAAGGAGTGCCATTACACCAACAAGTTTTTAATGCCATGGTTTCTTTTCAGTTGAGACTGACAGACGCAAAGTGGACCGACCGACAGTGATTTTTATTCTCACATGAATTGTCCTTAAATGTCAGTGCATAACATATAGGTATGCTTTGATATATCATTATATACAGTACAGAGTTCTGCAACAAACAGGAGTTTAGTATTTATAAAGTTTCACTTTAAAGAAATTAAAGAAGGGGTTATGAAATCATGTTTGCATGTGCTTTTGTGGCTTGTGATTCAAAGACAATGGAATCATTCACAGTCCTTAAATACATTTAGTTGGCAAAAACTATTTTAACATAACTCAATTTATTTTTAATCTACAAATCTCATCTTTGATATCTATTTAAGTCGTTCCCTGTTTAACAGGCTTGGCACATCTAGCAAGTATTTGTTTAACTCTACAGATTTGGTATTCGTTATTGTGTCGTCTTGCCATTGTGTAATGTATCAAACAGCTTTCATGTGAAAGTGGTTTAATTCTTGGGGAGACTGCTATGACAATGGGTCACAATTGCTTAATGGTTCTGTGATTCAAAATATTTTCAAAACTAATATCAGATCATGCTCCTATTGTATTGGGGTTGCACATACAGGATTTTAATAACACATATCCCCCTGGCGTCAAAATGTTAAGGTTTATAACAAACAAGGATTTGTTTAAAGTGTGTCCAGCCAAACTAATGTCTATTTATTGTCAGAATTCCAGGGGTCTCGGCTTCTCTTCTCTGGGAAACTTTAAAGACTAAAATGATTGTATTATTTCAGGTAGAGCTTTTAAGGAAAAATATAGGAACAAAGTTAAAAAATTATCCAGCTTACTATTCATGCTTCCTCCACATCCCTAAACAAGGAGCAACTTCCTTAAGGTATTGAGTAGATGAGTGTGTTTCATACTGTTTAATTTGCTTTTGGTAGATTTCTTGACTCTATGGACATAATAAATGGAGCCAGATTCTTTTGGGCAGCTGGAGGAGCTGCTCACTGTAGACAAGCTTCAAAAGGCAGCCATCTCCAGTTGGGAGGGTGTCCAGGACCGAGCGGCTTCCCATTTGGGTCTATATAACCATTTCCAACAAGGTAGCACCAGTTTTGATCAAGATGTTTAATAAAACTACCTTCAACATATCTCAACCAAGCTTCATTATCCCTTTAGCTTGTTCAAGCTATTGTCTTGTAAGTCTTCTATCTGTGGACGTAAAGCTTATCTAAGCTATTAGTCGTGCATCTTGAGACAGTTCCACCCTCCATTATCTCTCCTGATCAAACAGGGTTTATCCGGAACAGGTATTCTATTTTTAACCGCAGACGACTTTTAAACATGGTGTATAATCCCTCCATCTTGTCAGCACCAGAGGCTTTGATCTCATTATATGCACCGAAGGCTTTTGATCTTGTGCACCGAAATTCTCTTTTATTCACATTAAAAAAATTTGGCTTCGGCTAGAAGTTCATTGCCCAGGAAACACTGCTATACTACTCCCCTATAGCTTCAGTCACATGTACAACCGCTCAGAACTCCTCTCCTTGTATCACTCCACACAACAAGGCTTTTGTTTTAAGTCCTCATTTTTGCTGTTGCTTTGAACCACTCTCCACTGCAATCTGGTTATGAATAGAGTAACTAGGAAT
>JAQLOL010000026.1:22200031-22215965 GCA_029783665.1 Naso thynnoides
TCTTTTGCTTTGCTGGTTTTTTTTTAACCTCTTTTTTTTTTTTTTTTTTTTTTTTTTTTTTTGCAGGAAAGCTTTGTCGACAATGTGTAAGATTTCCCATTGACCAGTGCAATCAAACATACAGCTTTCCACGCTTAGAATCGACCATGGGCAGCCACATCTTTAAAAATACACATAGATATAATACCAGTTTAAAAAAAGGCAGGAGTTATGTTATCAGTGCCCAGTGGACATGCTTCTGTTCTTTGTATTCAGCCTATACTTATGAAGGTGTTCTAAGCTCTGCTGTGCAAAGTCAGAAATATGCTTAGTTTATTCAAAAATGGGTGGTTCAAAGTGGGTGTGTTGATCGATGTTTTTCTCTTATGTTATCATGTTAAGGAGCAGCGGAGGGTTGCTGTGATGCCAGCTGTTTGTCTTTTACAGCATTCCTGTGTCATATCTGGCTTGATATTTCTCCAACACGCCCACTGTCCCAGCCCTCTGGGAGTGGGACTCTACCTGTGAATGGACATGAGAATCAGGAAACACTTCACCTTTGGTGCCTTTTAGACTATCAGGCACTGACGGTGCCATCTGACGGCCATTCCAAGGTGGTTTCACTACAATTCACACCTTGATTCATGTGAATCCATCAAACTGAGGCTTGTTAAAATGGACAGGACTCCCTGTGTGCCAGTAAAACTGATGCTGCATCTTGGATAGGTGGTGAAACAACTTTATTTCTACAATTAAGTCCTGTCAGTGGTGCAGGTTTGATAGTCAAAGGTTTAAGGGAAAAAATATCTATTCCCATTTTAAAATAACTGATGTCAGATGAGGGATTATTTTATCATTAGTTCTGATGTCTTAATGTGCTGCATGCTTGGACAGCTCCCATAGAAGCAGTATGAATTGGTTGCTTTTGATCAAATAAGACATCAGATTGATTATATTTGGCCACTTATGAATGGAAAAAATACAATTGATACCTCTAGCTGGAAACACACAGTACGTTACCAGTGGCAGTTTTTTAAAAATATATTGATGACACACCCACTCCCACTGATTCAGGTTACTTAATCATTTCAGGAACAGACAGCATTCATTGCGCGACAGTGTTTTGTGGCAAAATGAGAAGGAGCAGTCACATTTAACCTTCATGTTCTGGGTCAGTGGGTCTGTTTAAACCAAAATTACAGATTAAACTGTCCACACATCTGAAAACATTGTGGTAAAACAGACAAGAGACTATTTAGCTGAGTAAATAAAAGTAGATTGGACTAACACTATTTATCTTCTTGATGTTCAGTGTGTGTTATGACTTGCATAGTGAGCACACTGTGTGTAGTTTTTCCTTGAGCAACCCTTATCTCATGCTAGGTAAATTCAGTGCTGTTTTCAAAGCCCACTGCTTAACATGAAGAGAAATGAGCAGTAATATAAATGATTTATGTTACCGCCTCAATCAAGGTTTATTTCCTTTGCATTATTTACATTTTGGCACACTAAACCAGCTGGAGCTTGCATTTGGCTGTTCTTTAAATTTTTCACTTTTCCCGATGTACTTCATACCGGTCAAAGCAATAGTAAGGTCAATAGTCAATAGTCTTATTACAAACAAATTAAAAAAATCAAACCTGACCACTGGCTTTGCATTATAATAGTTGGCGAGCTACAACAGGAATAATGTCGTCTGCGTGACTTGACTGAAAGGAAGTGTTGTTTCCATGGAAACAGTTGAAGATGAAGTTACAGGGTAAGAAAGGAGCTTTAGTGAGTGGATGTACCAAGAGTGATGTTTTATTGATCGTCTCTTTTTAATTTTGTGGAGGGGAAATTCCTCTGAGCGAGCAGAGAGAGATGTATTTATAAAGGGCAAAATGAAACGACCATGGAAAACGCTGGTTAAAATCCTCACTAAAGAGATGAATGAGCTTCGATTGGATGTTAAAGTCGGTGCAACATTCAGTCAAGGCTGCAGTATCATTTTCTCTGCTTTCTATCCATCAATCCAACAGGGGTTGTGGTGGACTGGAGCTGAGATTGGGTGACCGGCAGGGACACCCTGTTCAGGTTGCCGGTTCATCACGGGGCTATTCGTCCTCACATGAACACCTAAAATCATCAGTTAAAGCTCTTGTTTGTTTAAGTCTGACGTTCTGTTCTGTTTTCCAAAAAATCTCACGATTAACATTAAAACAGTGACTTTACCAACACTATGACTGATTAACGGCTGTTGCTAAACAGCTGTGATTTATTTCTCAAGCTCCCTCCTCACCGCATCAAACAAAATCTCCTCTCATACCGGCACCTCCTCTCATATCCTCTCTGTAACTCTTCATCGATCGAAAGTGACTGCAGATGGAGCTGGTGAAAAATGGCGAGTGGTGGTGCGAACCGACTCGCAGAGCTACTGGATGCTCGATCCATAATTTAAAAGCGACACAGTGCTGCAGAGCACAAGCCTCTCACATTCATTATTCATGCCGGCTGCTTAGCCCAACATTACCTGTGATGAAAATAAAAGATCCCCTGCTTGATGAAGAGTCGTAAGCATCCGAATTGATCTTGCTTACAGGTGTAGCAACTGCTTGTCTTTTGAAGTATAGACCGACAGAGAGTCAAGTTGGGAATTTGGAACGATTGCCTGTTTAAGCTGATATAAATGAACCCGTAAAAGCAGTGATGAAGCAATGTGTGTGCTCTTTTTTGTGATAAGTCAAGCTGAAAGCAACAACATGCTGCCTTAGTATTTTAGATATTTAAGTGTTCATGGCAGAATAGGCAAAGTTCTCACTGATATTGCTTTATATATTTTTATAATTACAGCCTCGAGGCTATCCCCAAAGCACTGAACATTCACAAAGTTAAAAATCTTTTAGAAAATATTGGATTTTTTTAAAGTAACCTTCAGATTTAAATACCTTTAGTTTCCTTTGTGTCTCTTAAAGGGACAAAAAACTGAGAATGTTTTTCCCACTGAGTGTTAATCAAATAAATGTCACTTGCCAAAATTGAAAATCTGGCAACGTGAGGATTAGTCTGATGAATTTTGAACAGAGAGACGGGATTTCAGGAGACGATCTATTTTATCCTCTACACAAAAAAAGCATCTGTTTAAAAAAAACAGAAAAACAAAAGTGAAACCTAAATGACCCCAAGCACTGCGGTCCAATCAACAGAAGGCGTCTCCGTAATACAAAGAGAAAGGATGCCCCCCCCCAACGGCCCCTCCCACCTCCCACTTCTCCTCCATCTGTCAGTGTCATATCCGACAGGCAAAAAGACACACACACACACACACACACACATACACACTCACACTCTCAGACTCACTAACTGACCCAGTCAACATTCACATGAGGGATGAGGTTATCTTTAAATAATGCTTAAAGCTAAATTACATCCTTCAAAGAAAAACATGACTTACATCCGGGAGACAGTTGTGATTAATTAATGAAGGATTTGCGGCCCTTTTTAAGGCACTAATGTATGACAGTATCTCGCCAGAGGTGGCAAAAAGGTAATAAGTAAAATTAAAGTACCCTCTGAAGGACATTTCTACCCTCCATTTCTGTGCAAAACTAACTGAACCTCGCGTCATATTAAAATAACACTAAGACTATTAAACTAAAAAGTAGAACCAGAAAATGAGCTGAATGTTGAGTCTCATTCCCAGAATGTCAAATAACATTTTGGGTTGGTAAAGTGTCCTGAGCGCAGCCACAAAGACAGAAACATTCAAGTAATGAAGCCAGTTTGGAAAATGTTAGGAGGAGAAAGTTCAGACATTGTGTTCAAATGTTGGAAGGAGAAGGAAAAAGTCAGAAAAATAAGTACTCAAGTAAAGTACAGATACCTGAAAAACCTACTTAAGTGCAGTAACGAGGTATTTGCACTTTGTTCCTTTGCACCTCTGCTTCTCACTTTACGTAAATGTATCCGTGGCCACACGCTGAGATTTGTATTTTACCAGCTCACAGCAGGTCTGGTCTCGTGCAAAGTGATTGAAGCAATCAATGAACTTAGTGTGTCTCATACTGGATTTTTTTTTTTTTCATCCTTGTTGGTCTTTACACGGGATCTTGTCAAGGAAGACACAACGTGTGTTTTACTCCGTAGCACGATGAAGTGTTTCAAGAGCCACAAAAGAACTGCACAGGTTTATCTGGACTAACTCCAATATTATACTTAATTTCACCCACTGACCCTTCAGTTAAGCTGAAAGCATAATTTTTCTGCAAATAGTCTTAATTGTTGCATATCACAGCACGTGATTACACTTCCAAAAATAGTGGTTTTGATGTCTTCACTGATTAATTTCTTTTTTGGCGATGAAGACTTCTTTGATGTCGGTCTGTCTTTCGAGACATGCAGACTGATTTTATGGCCTTATTTTGCAGTGGCCCATTCAGATGAAATCGTCACACATAAAGTGTTTTGATCACATATGCCTTGCTCAATGTGATTCATCCTGCACTTGTGGGTTCAGCCTAATTTCCATCCAGTTTAACTTTATTTAATTGTTATGATGCTATGGAAAGATAAAGCGAAGGACATGGTTGGAGCAGAATGTTTTGGAGTTGGACGTCACTGGGTCTCACTGATCGTAGTGCAGAATAAAACTTACAGAACAGTAAAGTCGAGCTACAGTTAAAGCTCGACTGGGCCATTTATTTGGACTACCGTCCTTGTCCCAGTATACGAGCGCCGAGGGAGAATTGATTTATTGTTCGACTCCACTACAGTAGGCGGCGATATGCCCCGTTCAGCTGGTTGCTATTGGACCTTCTTCTGGTTAGCCACACAAGACTTTCGAGAAATTCGACTTGGAACGATTTCAGTTGGACTGACATGTTTACATGCATTTTAGAGGTCCAGTTTTAGCAGGACTAACACAATAAACTGACTTTCTCTAACGTCATTTAAATGCACTAAGTGAACACAGCTGGACCAGGACTGAACACATCCTGTGACACAAACAGAGTTGTGTTTGATGAAGGGGAATACAGTATGACATGAGACCGTTAGCAAGTTAGGTATGTATAACGTTAGTGGTCGTATTAGCTGACTCAGCCCCCGGGTGGAAGGAGTCAAACCTGGCAACCCCCCCCCCCAAAAAAAAAAAAAAAAAAACACTTCAGTACTTCAGTCCCTGTTGTTAAACTTGCATCTGTCGGTCTCAGAGGCTGCGCTCAGTGTTGGTCCAGTTGGTTCCCTGGTAGTTCCCCTTCAGGCAGAGTCAGCTAACTGGAGGGAGCGATCTTCAGGACTGCTAAGGAGCTACACGACAGAGGGCCGTTATGCACGGCGCTGTTGGCTCCCTTAAACACAAATCAATATGCCTGACAAGTCCCTCTGAAGCTGCCTGTTTAAGCGTGAACATGTCACAGCGAATAGCAGTTTACATTCTATTTCATGGGAACTTCACGACGGCAAAGATGCATAAATTAAAAAAAATCATGATATGGTGTGAGGGCCAAAACCAACACACAGTGTGTGAGGACTTTATAATAATGTAGAGCCCTGGTCCTGCAAGCGAATGAATGTAGGAATTACTTTGACCCCCATTCTGCCTTTGAGGTACTTTAATTTCCTTTGCTAATTTGACAGAAGTTCTCCCAGTCAGAAATATAATTTAAGTGCTTGCTCCACAGTCAACAGAATATCAATCATCAAAGTAATATTGGGCTAATTCTAAATAATTGCTTTTCATAACCTTTATTGGCCTGTAATGATGGTGCCTATTTGTTGGTGCATCTCTAATTAAAAAAGCTTTTTTTCTGTTGTGAAGCCGTGCAGGAATGTTGGGCTTTGCTTTTTGTGTAGTTATTGGCAGAGAAAATTAATAAGATGCCGTGTTAGAGGAGGAATAGGACGGAATTAAATAAAGGGGGTGAGAGAAAAGAGAATGATAATCTAATTTTATGTCTGGTGCATGCTGACTTCACTTACACCACACACATCCAATCAGACTCCATTTTTGCGCATTCAGTAAGCAGTTATTAGTTCCTTGTTACCAGAGGAGTTTTGCATGGGGGTGGGGTGGCTCTGAGCCTAGAGAGAGATAAAAAGAGGAAGAGAGGAAGAGGGAGAGACCTCGGTGGGGGATGGTGTGTCTGTGTCAGTCTGAGAGTAATGGGTGTATACGAGTCTCATTGCTTTCCTATATTTAATGCGCAGCCCCCCTACCCCCGAAGCGAGCAGGTTTTTTCAGCTCCTGCACGTCCCCATCTCCGCTGCGCATGTTTAATCAACCAGTATGGTTGCCATGTCAACCGCAGCGCAAAATCTGAGAATAGACCGGGCACTTCAGAGCCGTGACCCACTTACTGTATGTCAACAAATTCAGTGGGACAATAGTGAATGAGACACATTACACAGATAACCCCTCTGGGCAAAAAGGATGTTACAGGCCAGGTCCAAAAGCTCAGCCGCCGATTTCTTTTCTTTCTTTTTTCGCTTAGAGATGGAGGAGACCGTGTGACTGCCGAGCAGTGACGTGCCTTTTGTCTGAGCCAGAATCACTCCAGGAATTGAGGGGCAAATGCTAAAAACTCAGAGATGAGATGATGGCTTTTCTTTTACTTTCAGTTCGTACGATTTGAGCATGCAGCTGCGTGAAAAGAGCTCAAATGTCTTGACTGCCAACATTTCATGGAACAAGCCAGTCACAGCTCCTAAACAATGGAACATAACCGCCTCTCCAGATGACTAAATGTGACAGCAGTCTGTACTGTTACATTTAATTTTCACTTGTGGTGTCCAGATGCACTTTCTTTTGAATAACCTACTTATTTAAGCTTGACTGAAATTAAAAACTGAGCCTAAACAATAAGAAAACTCTTTATTGGCTCATCCACCATGAAGCACTCTGTTTGCATTTAAAATTGCAAAACCCCCTATCATTTTGAAGGGCATCTCTCATGTTATGATTTTAGGGCACCATCATTTCAACGACCCTGTAAGACTCCTCAGGGATGATTTCAAATGGAATCAGTATGTTTGAACACCTGTTGTCTATAGTGAGTCATTCCTGTGATAACAATAAGAAAACCCTAACATGTTCTCCATCAACAGTCCCAGCAAATTTCAGGAGAACAATTGGTGGAACTCCCTCAACTTCTTCTGGGCTGGGGCAGCTTAGGGTTCAAAACAATGAGCAAAAGACGGAGACACAATGAAATAAAGGGATTCTGTGCTGTAACATGACCAGAGCTTGTCGAGCACTGACACTGTACTCTTTGTTGTGTCAGAGTGGAGACTGCATTCAGGTCATTATGGGACACAAACTCTGGATTGATGCTGTCAGATTTTGCAGCTTCTTCAGGCATATGATAAAAAAAAGCCCTTGAATACACCAGGTCCACTACCTGAAAAGTAGTTATGTAATCTATAAATGTGCCTTGTTGAAAATAGGAGTCAATTTTAGGCTCTGTATAATTACAAACCGTAAGTCTAACCAAAGCACCACTATTGAAAGCAGCTGTTTGTAAAGTCACTGTGCCGTAACCTCAGTGTAAATTTGACATTTATTATGGGAGCTTGTACTCAGACTCAGCAAACTGTTTAAAAAACACCCAAAACTCAAACAACTCCAATCTTGTTTGAGTGCAATATGTGCTCCGTGCTAATGGTATGTTTTTTGACAAATATTCTCTGTTTTATGTGTATCGACAAGAATATCAATGAGCCTCTCACCATGTAACAGTTTGCCAAGTTAGCCTGTTCAAACTGATCAGACAGAAGGACGAGCGGTGCCTTGCAGAGCCGATTCTTGGCTCAGGAAATGCTAACAGGTGTGCCTTTCTCAGTTTTTTCCATTCTGTGGCAAGTAACGACACCAGTGTGAACTGTCTCCAGAATGTTGCTGGGTTTATTTTTAAAAGTATTACCCATCACCTCCCTGCAAAACTTTGATATTTTCAGCTCTGTGCTCACATTAGTGAGAGCAGCTTTTTCAATCATGGTGTGCTGGTTTGCTCCACGCTGCTGATGACCCCGGTGGTACTTGGTGTGCACTGCTTCTCTTGGCGAACAGCTGAAGTGAACAGTGCCCACCTGGTGCATCTGACTCATAATCTGAGATTTGCAGCCTCAGAAGAGGAAGACAGAAGGGCACAGGCATGCTGTGAGTGCACTCGTTGACACCTACACCTTTTTTGTGGTGGAAATACCTGCGGCTTCATTAAAAGATTATCTGGGTGACTTATATTTTGTTTCAACAACATTATTAGATCATTTTTGTCCAAATTATAACAGTGGGATACACTTAAAGATAGTATAGCTAATAAAAATAGGAGCCCCAATTAAATTGAGCACAGCGGCTCTCTCATAGGTAAACAATGTTTTCTTACATTCATAACATAAAATTATGGCTTGACAGAAATAGTTGTGATCAATAAGTTTTAAAGAACTTTTGCTGTCAGCAGGGTTCTGTTTCGGCTCAACCTTTGGTATGATCTGTGATGGACTGTAGCTTGTTTTGGACCAACATCACAGCAACACAAGCCAGTCTGGCTTCCTCATGCTATGCCTGACAGTTTATTATTTATTTTTATTATTATTTAATTTATTTTATTGTTGTTGTGACTTTAACCTTAACTGAACATGAGTTTAATTCTTACAAACCATTTAAAAGTTAACAGAATAATGGGGCTTTACATCAAAGTAACATGAAACGGAACCTGACAGGGAGGCTTTAATGATCCGCCTGCTTCATCAGAGCAATCATTTCAATCATCTGTCTTCAGGAACCAGTAAAAGAGCTGCATGTTTTCAAGACAGTCATTTCATTAAAGGTCATTTGAAGTGCAATATCGTCCAGCTGCCTACAATATAGCAATTAAAGTTAACCATGAACTGGATGGCTGAGTATCTCCACCAACTTCATAAAAAGGTCAGTGTGGTATGATGACCAGTGAGCTCTGCTGCCTTTTACCAACAAACCTTTTTCACATTGTGCGTGGAGATGAAAGAAAGGTTTTTGAAAATCTTCTAGAAATAAACATTCCGAAACTAAACATTGTGTTTTGTGTTTGTGTTATTGTATAAATGGATGTAAGATCTGCATTTCTCCATGGTATGTAGTAGGGCCTTTGCTTTATGCTGACCTAACTCAAGCTTTAAATAGGTTCAGATTTCACTCTCCAGATGTTTATTATAGTATATACCACACACAAAAAACCTGTTATTCATTTATCTCTGAAGACTTGCATCTCTTGATGCTGATGTGCACATAAAAACACATATTTAAAGTTGTGGTCAGTTGTGGTCACATCAAGGGTTAAACTACTGATGTTATTAAGATTTTGAAAGCAGCAAATCTAACTTTCCCTGGTCGAGCTGTGAGCGGCTGCGTATATTTGTCAGACAGCTGGAATTGATACAATATCAACTTCTTAGGTAATAAGTCACTTTTTCACAAACTCTTTTTGAATGGTTGGGACATTTGCAGTAATATTACACAGTAAAGCAGTTGTGAACACCATTTTAAGGATATGTGGAATGTGTTTTTCAGTTTTTTCCTCCTGCATCTATTTGTCCTAGTCCCTTTGGGTTGCTTGAGGTGTAAACACCAAGATGTCTTTACCCTCCATTAAAGTTTATCAGGTATCAGAAAAACAATTACGTCATCTGCAAAAAAAGGAGAGGAGAACACGTTTTTGAAACAGCTTCTGCAGATCAACTCCGACGGCACTGAAGAACAAAAATATGCGTGCATGTTTTATAATATTTAAAATATTCTGAGGGAAGGGTTAACAAAGTTTAAGTTCACAGAGCTTGCAGTATATGAATGTGCATTACGTAATTGTAGTCCTTACGAGCCTTTGCTTGGTTGATATGAATGGACATGTATTGCACACAGATATGCATGCACAGCTTGCATTGGTGCATCTTTCAGTTGGGTGAGCATTTGTGTTAGTATGTGTGTGAGTCCACACCTAGTAATGGCGACCAAGAAGTATTGGATCAAAATCTGCGAGGTTGGCAGTGCATATGCCAAGCGGTACAAATTGCCATGGGGACGCACCCGCAAAAATGATCTTGCAGCAGTTTTGTCAATCACTTTAATCAACAGGAAACAAATGAACCTCTCTGTAGCACCTGGATGTGCAAAAATGACTAACTCAAGCGTTATTCTCCGTTTGTAGTAAAAGATTTTGCCTCCTACATTCTTCCAAACCTCGCTCTTTCTTGCACTCCCTCACCCTCTCTCCCCTCAGCGTCTTCGTCTACTCAGTTTCTGTCAGTCTGACTCTGCCTCTGTACCTCTGTCTGCCTCTCTCTAGACAGAGTGAACTATTCCTGTGTTACCGAAATGTCATCTGCAGGGGTGGGTGAAGAGAGAATAGATAATGACTACACTTGGTCAGTGCCATGGCAACTGTTTCAGCTCATGTGTGTGCCAGTGAGAATGCTAGGTTGCAGCGGAGGGAGGGAGGGACGAGAAACACAAACACAAGAATCCATGTTTCTCACATGAAAGAATCTGAGGTGGGGGGGGCAAAGGGAGGCAAAGGTGTGTTCTTCAAGACATGACAACAGCAGCCTGTCTGTTTCTGCTTATGTATTACCTTAGGATTGATTTAGAAAAGACAACTTTATTTAAAATGTTGTAGTCCCTAGTCAAAAAAAATGCACTCTCTCACTCTCCTATTGTGGCTTCCAACCGTACACTGAATCATTCATGCAGAGAAAAGGTGGTGATGGTGGGGTTGTGTGTGTGTAAGTATAAATAGCAATTCCACTTTGCACAAAGCAAACACAGCCTCTCTCAAATGAACGAAAGAAACCCCTTCACCTGCAACGAATCCACATTGAACGTCGCAAAGCATCGGTGCAAGATACAACGTCTGGCTGTTTTGACACAAAGGACAGAACGTGAAAGCTGATGGATTAGTGCAGAAGCTCGGTTTGGTTCCTCACTCTTCTTGTTACTCTCTCAGGCATCACGACAAGCGTGAAAGCCTTATCAAGCGAACAAAGACAGTGCATCCCTTGCTGAAGCAGCTCACACCCCTCTGACTATCCAAACAGCGCATATAGACGTGCACTCTTGAGTGGAGTGTTGACACTCAATGGACAAAGGAATTGCCACAAACAGCTGCTCTCCTATTCAGAGAGGGAAAGGCTAACATTTGTGCAGTAGTCTCTGCAGCACCACTGCCACACTGACAAAACACCCACGTCAGATTTACTTAAGGAAATCTACCCAAACATGCAAAGAAATACTTTCTTACCTTTCTGGGTCTGCCCCTCATCCATGTCTTCTTCCATTCTGCTGGCTCTTTTTTAAGTGCAACAAGATATTTGTAAAACAGTGTTTGTGTTGCAGGTTTAAAACCTTATTTATTTTCAAGGGGTAGTCCACACAGCACTTCGACTTTCTTTCTCTGTCTCACTCTTCCACTTTGTCTAGATGTCCCTACTGAACGCCGAGATTGCCTGTCAGCTGTGGTTTCTGTCAAGCGTCCGGGCGATGCGAGGGATCACTGAGTCTTTGTGTTGCTGTCCATTGCGAGCTGCCGTGTCAAGTGCTGAAAACCTCCTTGGTCCCCTGGTGGAGAAGAAGGAGGAGGGGAGTAGGGGGCTGGATGGAGCAGAGGGTGGTCTCTTGTTAGGCAGGAAAGCGCATGTGTGACTGGAGCCAGTGGGGGGGCGGTATGCAATTGAAGTGGCAGGTGTTTGATAAATGTGGAATGAAAACACAGACTAGGCCACTGGAATAAAGACCAAGTATTGAATGTAGACCTTCTGACTGTGTCATGTTGAAACAGGGGTGTTCACAAGTGTGGGTCACCGTTGCTTGCCCAGCCCACCCTAAACACCCCCTGGCTCTCAGACAGAATGGTTAAGCCCGTCACCCCCCCATGGCAGTGACTCTTCTGCATTAACACAACCTCTCCTTAAATAAGGGAGGGGGACATCTGATTTTGAAATGGGATTCTCCTAATCTTGTTAGTCATACAGATTCAATTATGCAATCGCCAAGGAGGTTTCGTTGGATTCTTATCAACTAAATGCACACTGTATGTGGAGACAGTATAGCATAATATTCTGTATGCAGGAAGGTTGTGCAAAATTTTATCGATGAGAGTAGATGTGCAATAACTTAGAAGGTGACTAATATTGTACGCAGACCAATTGAGGTACATTAGACTGCTGTGTTATGGAATGTGCTGTATAAATAAAATCTTGACTTCAAGTACTGACAGATGGGATCATGGATGGATGATCAGACAGGTGGATTAGATGAAACTTTAATGATCCCTTTGGGGAAATTGAGCTTCTGCTTCTGCAGCAGAGAACTGGAAAGGAGTCAAGAAAGAAGCACATGAAGAGTTCTGAGAGTGATATAAGTCAACACATTGACTTAAATAGGTTGCCAAAGGGATGGGTTGATGCGGTGAAAGAACAGTTTGTGATTTGGCGGGTGGGAATTGCTTTAAGAGCAATGGTTTGAGTAATCAGAGCCAGGATAAATGTTAAGTAAAATAATTGATGGTGACTGATAGTATAAAGATGTTAAAAGTTAATCCAACTGTTGGCCTACAGTAATATTTTTCCTAATCAAAGGAGCTTTAACATGTTAATTTAAAAAAAACGGTACCATCTTAATTCTTGTCTTTTTTTGTGGTGATTATGCTAATTATGCTACTTTGTCAATATAAATGTAATGATTTATTGATGTTAAAATATAACGCTTTATTAATGACATCTTGAATTAATAATTTAGTTAGCCTCCTGTTGTATATTAACCAATATTTTTTTTGGTCTGGCAGCATGATGGGATGGCCTCGTCTGTTTTGCTGGTTGGCAGATGTGTGTCTGGTGGTTGATTAGGTAGTTGTTTGGTTATCCACTTCCAGATCCAGGTCAAGTTCATCAGGCCTCTCTCGTCAGCCACATGCAGTGAAAGTTACTAATTCAGGTTGATAAAGTTGGTCATGGCTGTCACGCTTGTGTCCTACTAGGATGTAGAGGCCTTTTTTTTTTTCTTAGTTCAGTCCATAGTGAAAAGCAATATATATTAATAAAGGGGTAGTGTGTAAAATATTTACTGAAAAATCCATAAATTCAGTAAGCTCAATTATTTCTTTTAAATTATTATTTAACAATAACATTGTGAATTACTAATTTGTAACATTTTATGAACCAAAAATTACTTTTCTCAAAAAACAGTAGGGCCTGTAGAGAAGCCTTTGAAGGTCCTGACAGACCTCTGCTGGTTGCAGAGATACTTACTGAAGTTAGCATGCTAACCAGTTAGCCGCAGCCCTTCCTGTCTCAAGCTCAACTTCCTTATTAACTCATCTTAAAAACACACTTTATTCAAACTTTTTCAAACTTTAAAACAAACAAAAAAAACCCTTCTGTCATCTTGGTATGTCTTTCAGTGTCGTTCAGCAATCGCCAACTCTGTTCCTGTTAAATCTTCATTCACTAAGTGAGATAGGAAATTCCCACTGGTGAGGCCTGACCCTCCTCTCGCTCCTCCGGTCCCTGCTTGCTGAGTTTTCCCAGAGTCCTGGTCGAGGCCGCCCTAAATCCCTTCAGTAGCGTAATTCATGTCATCAAACACTTTTTTAATATCTGTAAAATCCAGCACCTACCCATTTGACCTGCTGTGTTGTGTGGTCAATTTTCTGTAGTTTGTGGTACCCTGCAGTTTTTATGTGTAATTTGATTCCACAGACATTTTAAATCTCATTTGCTCCCCTGCTTGAACCGCATTGGAACAAATTCTAAATAAACTCATTAAGACTACACACTTTGAAATGCACAAAATTTTAATATAATATGAAGAAATGTACTTAATTGTACTACAGGGTGTTGGTCAGATCAAGCAGATGTATAGTACGTGTCGCTGTCAGTACTGACAGGAGTAAGTGCTGGGAAATGTTTCAGCTTTTTTTCTTGCTTTTGACCCTTAAAGCATTTGGCCTTTGTCTGATGTTGTATTTTTACTTTAACCTACCTTCCTGCTGCCATTGCCCTTTCTATTGTGAGTCTAATTTTAGCACGTTTGCTCACTCCTCTTGAGGGAGAGCGGTGCAGTTTTATAGCATGTTAAGGTTTTTGTGGCCACTTGCTTTCATTGTGCAGAGGTATTTAAGATCTACTTTGCTTCAGCTGTGTGACCTGATAAACCCGCCGAAATGTTTCCAGCTTACTAAGTCAGTTTTTCAGTGCTTCCCTTGCTGGTTTTCATTAATTATGAAATAGAATTTTAGTTACAAGCCCACTGTGTCCTCTTGATTCTTTTTCTCCGTTTTTTATTGAACGTTTTTGACCTGGATTCTTTATTTTCACACAGAACATCAAATCCGTATTTAGATCATTGATTTTTAGTAAACATTTGGAAAGCATATACCATGAAATGAACTCTAGCCGTTAAGATTAAACTGTGTACCACTCTAATGTATAATATTTTAATGTTTGTTTTAGTGTTATTGTTGGAATGCGGCACATAAATTTGCATTTGCATTTAATTGGCTTTGCTCCTGGGATTGTGAAAATTATGCACAACAAGGGCTAGCAATTAAATGAATAAATGCAATTCATTCTGGGATACTAAATAAATACATACAAATATTAGAATCTCTCATGCTCCTGGCTTTTTGCACGTTTGTGCGCATGCCAGAACAAACAGACAAAGTGCCCCACCCTTGGCCTGGACATGGCCTCACACTAGCTTACTGTGGCTTTGTTAATAGGGGTGGGAGATTTGCTGTGGGGGAATGGGGGAGGGTATTTTTTCTAGGGAAATCCTTAGCTTATAGACTCGCAGCATCCCCCACCCCGCCTCCTCCTGGCGTAGTCGTGTTCCTGTCTGCGCCTCCAACAAGGCGCTGACCCCCACTCCCCCTGCTGCATCGCCTCGCTTTCGCCCACTAGAGCTTCCTCCACACTGTGGGTGCTGTGATTCAGATAGGAAAAATCGGCAGATGGCGTAACAGTTTCTTAGGGCGTTTTAGGCATCCTCATTTCCTAACATCAGTTGCCTATCATCTCTATTTTCCTCCCAAATTCCCAAATGCTGTCTTGTTTTTTTACATAAGAATTAAATACGACTTGACTGTCTTGAATGAATGTGCATTTTTCTGTATGCCCGCTTGCATGTGCAGGTTGAAATCCTGAGCCAGTGCCTGTGCTCATGACCAACAGAAGGAGCCAAAGAAGCTCACAGTAAGCTTATTAATGTCTCCTGGTCGCTCTCCAGCATGGGCTTGCTAGTTGCTATAGCAACCAGGCCCTAGATATTGTTCAGTGGCAGAGGCATGTAGATGCAGAATAAGTATAAACATCACCTTGTAACCATGGCGTTGCTCTTTATGCAAAACAGTCCAGCTCACCGATTTTTGTTGGTGTGTGCAATATGCTCTATGTTGTTGTGCATGATAAAAAGAATAAATGAGGGTGCTGGCTATTCTGTAGAATACAGTACATTTTGCATGATGTGATTATTACTTGCTGACATTCTGATTTTACAGTAAAAACTCTCATTGTGAGGCTCAAGACTGAAAATCCAAATTCCGATGCTCATCACCCAGCGCCTGCAGAAATCAACAGGCGGCAGTGGTCTTCGTCTTAAGTGCTGATGTGTGTTCACGCCCAGTCAAGCTGAGGGAAATCAAAAGACACTGAAAGATTAAGGAGGTCAGGTTTTACAGCTCCACTGAGGGAGGCAGCCAAAGAGGCTTTACCAGTCATTGACTGCCACGGAAAAAAAGGATGGGCTGCTTTCAAAGAGACCCTGAAATATATTATAGGCTGGTTAAATGTCAGATATCTAAATTTAATCTCATAAAATTGTTTTTTTTTAGCATTATTTCAGAGCTATTCTTTTATAAATTCAATTGGGCCAGATTTTAAAACCATGTGTCCTTCATTCATTGTCTGTTTTAAGCTTTGGAGGTGAGAATGACGTGTTTTTAGACATCGTATT